>PVKH010002862.1:0-26148 GCA_004027955.1 Chaetophractus vellerosus | reverse complement strand
CCTGCCCTGCCCGTGGCGGCTTTTGCCTGTCCGTGGCAGCTTTTTGCCCTGCCCACGGCGGCTCCGGCCCGCCCATGGCGGCTTGCCATTCTCAAGGCGGTCTGCCCGCTAGGAGAGGTCCCCAGGAACCGAACCCGGGGCCTCCCATGTGGTTTCCCAGCGAGCTCTTTATCCACTGAGCTATCTAGCCGGGCCCAAATTATTGCTTATAAATATCATAATGATGGGTCTTACTTATTAATAGAATTAATTACTGTACCTTTTAATTGGAATGTTTTGTCCACTTAAATTTAAAATCATTATTCATGTGTTATATTCAATTTACTTCACATGTGTTTGAAGTTTTTATTCTTCTTTCCTGGCTTCATTTTGGTTAATAAAATGTTTAGTTATTAAATTTCCTTTTCTTTGTTAGATTTTTAAAAAATTATACTTCATCCCATTACATTGATACTTACTTCTCTAGGGGATAAAAATTTTACCCTTTAATGATTTTAGTTGACCTCATATTATTATGATTGCATTTAGGGAACAAAGATGGCAACATAAGATACTGTAGGCCTTTGTCTGCCCAGAGAATATTTGAAAAACTATTTCATAGTGACAAAGGAGGTATTCCAATTCACTTAAACTGGGAAATTTCTAAGGCCAGGGCAGAAGCCCAGGAAAACACATAAGATCAGAAAAGAAGGAGAGGGCATCTCACTTTTGCCTTAGGCTAATCTTAATAGGAGAGCTAAACTCTGAAGGAGAGCAGCAGAGCTAATTTGCAAAGACAACAAATAGGTGGGTTTTTTTTGCATTTATTTGTTTTTTAACTCCTAATATTCAATGATATATCTATCACATCACTAGCTAGAAACAAAATTTAGGAACAGACAGCTCCAATAGTTACAATATTAAAATATTAATCTGTACAATGTGCAACAAAGATTATCAAGAAAAACAGGGGGCTGGCTGTAGCCTAGTGGATAGTGCACCGGTTCACCACATGGGAGGCCCCAGGTTCAGTTCCCGGGACCTCTTTGAGTGGACAGACCACCTTGAGAGGGCAAGCCACCGTGGGCAAGGCAAAAAGCTGCCATGGGCAGGGCAAAGCTGCCATAGGCAGGGCAAGTCACCCACAAATGGAGCAGAGCCACCTGTGAACAGAGCAGAGCCACCTGCACGGGGAGCTGACTCAGTGCACCGCTGCAACAGGGGGGAGACAAAGCAGACGCAGAAGATATGTAACAAAAAAAAAAAAAGAAAAAGAAAAGAAAAACAGACACAAGAAGTTATGGCCAATTCAAAGGAACAGGATAACACTTAATAAATCATCAAAGAAGAAGACCAGATGTTTGATATTGAGAAGAAAGAATTAGTGGATTCAAAACAAGACAAAGAAATTACTCAGGCTGTAGAGCAGAAAGCAAAAAAAAAAATGAAAAAACAATTGCATAGAGCCTAAGAGACCAGTTGGGCACCCTAAAGAATGCCAATATAGTAATAACAACAGACTGAGAAGAAAAAAGAGAAAAAGACAGGAGGAATGTTCAAAGAAATAATGGCAGAAAACTTCTTTAATTTAGAGAAAGACATAAATACACCTTCAAGAATTCCAATGAATAACAAACAAGATAAACTTAAGGACAAATATGTGAGACAAGTAGAGTCAAACTGCACAATGCAAGCATAAAGAAAGAGTTCTGAAAGCTGAAAGAGAGAAGCAACATGTTATGTAAAAGGAAGTGTTTATACATGACTCACAGGGATGGACCTCCATGGCATCGAGGGATTATTTTACCAAGAGCTAACTATTGAAGCATTTGGAAAGAGACCTTGACCAAAAGATGGAAATATTAAATATATGAGTTTTTACAGCAAAAGATTTCAAAGTGAGTTGGAAGTTATTCCAGAAGTTATAATTATACACATCTCAGCAGGATCTCCCTAACTGCCACAGTAAACAGTGCCTCAAGCAGTGGTGTTCCTGAGGGTTCTAGAGACATCTGTACAATATAGGCAGAGCAGACAACCCTAGGAAATTGGCATCCTGCCAGTGGGCCTTACTTTGGAATATGTTAGTCTATTTCCCCAATGTAACAGAGTTAGACTCATTTATAATTTCCCTATGCATGGTTCTTCTGCCCCTTCTATTTGAATCTATAATTAGCATATATCTCTTAAATATATATCCCAGAATACTCAAATCTTCAGGCTGTTCATATGCCAGTTTGCCCTGAAGCTCAGCAGAGTTGCAGCCAACACCTACTCTCCATTACAATGGACTTGCCCAGGACAACTAACAAAAGGAGGCAGTGGAAAATGCCCATCTCCCCAAAAAGAGTATCTACAACTGAAAGCAAGACAGTTCAGTCCATCTGCCCCATGGGATCTAAGCCTACTCTCAATCAAAAGGAGAGTGGACATCACCATCCCCAAATCCTCAAGATTTAAAAATAAATTAACATAAGGGGGGAACGCAACTATGAACAAAAGTAAACTTATTGCTATTCTAGTAATGGAAGAACTTGTAACATTGATATGAAGACTTGTCTGAGGGGAGGATAGGTGTAGCTTGGGGGCATTTTGGGGACATTGGAATTGTTCTGCATGATATTGCAATGATGGAAACAGGCCATTATACATTTTATCAAAACCTATAAGCTTGTGCTCTGCAAAGTGTAAACCATAACGTAAATTGTACACCTTGGTTAGTAGAAATGCTTCAATATTTGCTCATCAATTGTAACAAACATACCACACTACTTACAATCATGAAAAAGGGGAAAAAAAGGAAGTCCCTATAAAATAAAGTGTTAATTTCTTATTATAAAACCATGGAGGCCTGAATGCAGAGAAATAAAATATTTAAGTGCTGATAGAAAATTTCAACAGAGTATTGTAAGAATTGTATATCTGATAAGACTGTTTCAAAAATGAAGGTGAGGGGCCGGCTGTAGCCCAGTGGATAGGGCACCGGTACACCACATGGGAGGCCCCAGGTTCAGTTCCTGGGGACCTGTCCGAGTGGGCAGACCCCCTTGAGAAGGCAAAGCCACCATGGGCGGAGCAGAGCCTCCATGGGCAGGGCAAAGCCACCACGGGCAGGGCGAGCCACCTGTGAATGGAGCAAAAGCCATCTGGGAACAGAAGCAGAGCCGCCCACAAGCAGGGCAAGCCACCTGCACAGTGAGCTGACTCGGTGCATCGCCGCAGCAGGGGGAGACAAAGCAGACATAGAAGAACACAAAAGATGAACACACAGCAAGAGCAAGCAGAAAGGGGAGGGATAGGTAACAAAAAAAAATGAAGGTGAGAGTAAGACATAAACAGGCAAACAAAAGCTGAGGGAAATCATCACCACTACAGCTGCTCTACAAACAATGCTATAGGGAGTACGGCATACTGTTTGGAAAGTACCCTGGACAGTGGATCAAGGCAGCATAAAGGAATAAAGAACTCTGATGTAGGTAGCCATATGAGTATGCACCAGAGACCCACAAGAATGAACACATTGATACTTATGAAGGGAGAAATAGATGCTTCTCTGACCTAGTAACAAATTTCAATACTTGACATTTAATAATGGATAGAACATAGAGATTTAAGATTGATAAGAAAATGAAAGTCATTAAAAACTATAAATCAACTAGAGCTAATAGACATACATAGAACATTTCACACACAAGAGCCAAATAAACATTCTTCTCTAGTGCATGTGGGTCACTCTTCAAGGTAGATCAAATGTTAGGCCACAAAACAAGATTTAATAAATTTAACAAAATTGAAAATCATACAATGAATCTTGTCTGAAAGCACTGAAATAATGCTGGATATTAATAACAGCATAACTGGAAAATGTTCTGATTTGTGGAAATTAAGAAGTATATTCTTATTATACAGTGGTAAGAAGAAATGAAATCGTGAAGCATATGACAACATGGATAAACCTGATGGACATTATATTGAGTGAAGCAAGCCAGACACAAAAGTACAAATACTGTATAATTGTGCTATTATGAAGTAATTATGTTGTGTAAACTCATGGAGTTAATAATTAAAATATAGGTCACTGGAAAATTGAAGGAAGATAGAGAGTGGAAAGCTAAGGGTTAATCTGTGCAGAATTGATAAAAAGGTTGTTTGTAAATCTTTGGAAATGAATAAAAATGGTGAAAGCCTATCATGGTGTTGTAACTAGCAGTGCTATTATACGGGTATGACAGTGATTTTAAGGGAAAATCTAAGGTCATGCATATTACCAGAAGAAAAGCTAAAAACTAATGTGGGACTGTATAAGACAGTAAAACCTCATGTAAAACACAAATATGGGTGATATTGCATATATCAAATATAGTAGAAAGAAGGACAAAGAATAGCAACTATGTACAGCAGAGTTAGCATGAAGAGATTGAGAGGTGATGAGATTTGGTTTATTGTTTTTTGTTTATTATTATTATTATTGGGATAATGAAAATGCTCTAAGAATGATTGAAGTGATGAATGCACAAATATGTGATTACAGTGAATATCATTGATCGCAGACTTTGGATGGATTTATGCTTTATTAACAAATAAAATAAATAATAAAATTGACTTGTTAAGAAAAAGTATATTCTTAAAGATACAATGGGTCAAAAAGTAAAAAATAAAAATAAATAAGAAATACCACGAAATGAATGAACAAAACAAAACACACCAAATCTTACAAACACAATAAAATGAAATTTAGAACTCTGAACACTTAACAACAGAAATGGAGAAAGATCTGAATAGGAGCCCTAACTTCACAACTTGAAGTAATAGAACTATAAGAGCAAAATAAACTCCAAGCAAACACTTGGAAGGAAATAACAAAGATTATAGTAGGGATAAATGAAATAGAGAATAAAAACACTATAGAGAAGGTCAATGAAACCACAAGTTGTTTCTTTGTAAAGATCAGTAAAATCAATTAAACTTTAGCTAGACTGATGAAGAAAAAAAGGCAGAGGACAGAAATAATAAAAATAAGAATGAAAGGAATTATATTTCCATCAACCTCACAGAAGTAAAAAGCAGTGTAAGGGATACTATGAACAATTGTGTCCCCCAAAATTAGATAAAATATATGAAATTGACCCATTCCTGAAAAGACACAAAATTCCTAAACGGAATTAAAAAAAAATAGAACAAGTTACAGAATAACAACTAAAGAGATCAAATCAGTAATCAGCTACCCCACTATCAAACAAAGAAAATCACAGGACCAGATGGATTCACCAGCGAATTTCAACAAACATTCCAAAACACAATTCTGTTCATATTCTTCCCAAAACCTGAACTGGAGGGAAAACTTCCTAACACAGAGTATGCTGTGAGCATCACCCTAATACCATATGCAAATAAAGATAACACAATAAACTTTGACCAATATCCCTTATGAATATAGATATAAAAATACTCAACAGACTTCTAGCAACCCAAATCCAACAGCACATTAAAAAATTACAAATGATTAAGTGGAATTTATCACAATATGCAATGATGGTTCCAAATAAGAGACCAAAATAATGTGATATACCACACAAAGAAAATGAATTTATAAACAAACAAAACAAAACAAAACAAGAACATGACCTTTTAAATTGATATAAAAATTATTTGACAAACTCATGCACCCTTCCTGTAAAAACACTAAAACATTGGAAATGTTTACCCTATGCCTATCCCTTTATAGTATAATTGAAGCAGGTAACTTGTTCTCTAGGGATCACAGGTCCACAGACAAAGGGGAATTGTGCCCCAGGACAGACCACACCCATGACTGATTTTGATTAGACTTTGTACTTACCATTGATAATGAAATGATTTGAGGCTTTTGGGATATTGTGATGGAATGAATGCATTTTGCATAAAGAAATAATGTCTTTTGGGAGTCCAGAAGGTGCAGTGTGGTGGTTTGTAGCCTTTTCTATCCCAGGAAAACATATTCTTGAATCTAATCCTTTCCTGTGGGTGTGAACCCATCTATGAGGTTACTACAGTTAAGGTGTAGCCCAGCCCAGTCAGGATGGGTCTTAATCCTATTAGGGGAGGCCTTTATAAGTAGAAGAAATTCAGGCAGCATGAGATAAAGCTACAGGAAAAAAGAACTTGAATATCAATGCAACCCAGAAGAGTAGGGAGAGAGCAGGAGACACCTCCATTTGCTTTGCCATGTGGCAAACTGAGGAAGAAAGATCACCTGCAGCCAGCTTTGGAAAGCCACAGTCTATAGGAAGAAAACATTATCTTAATGATGCCTTCCTTTGGACTTTTTCCTGCCTCAAAATATGAGTGAATAAATTTCCATTGTTCCACAAGACTAGGCAGGAAACTAAAACAAAGGGTAAAATCAAATATCCAGAAACTTTTTTGAAAAAGAAAAAGAAATTGGAGTGCTAAAACTTCCCATTTTTAAATTTATCACAAAGCTACAGTAAGAACCAAAATTATTAAATCTGTTGGAGATTGAATTATGCACCAGCAAAGGAACTTATTCTTAACCTCAGCCATTACTGTGAATGTGAATCCATTTTAAATAGGAACTTTTGAATATGGCATTTTTAGTAAAGTTATGGCCAAATGCTTCAGTTTGGGCTTCACTCTAGTTACTGGAGTCCTTTACAAGTGAATGAAATTCAGATGCAGTGCAAAAGCCACAGAAGAAGATGGAAGTCCAGTGGAGCCCAGAATAGAAAGGAGAATGACATGGCCATATGCATTGTCATGTGATAGAAAAGGTAAGGTAAAGGATCACTGGGAGCTAGCCACAAAATACCACAGTGTTTGGGGAGAAGGAATCACTTTTCTGTTGCCTTGGTTATGGACTTCTGCCAGGCTCACACCCATGAACCAATAAATTCCTATTGTTAAAACCACATTGTGGCATTTGCTTTAGCATCCAGGAATATAAGACAAACTCCTAGAAGGCAACATAGATAAGGCAAAAGCTCAGGAACAAAAGAAAAAACATAGATAAAAGGTGCTTCATCACAATTAAAAACTCTTGTGCATCAATATGCTTTATCATGAAATTAATATTAAAAAAACACCCTACAGAATAGTAGAAAATATTTGGAAATCACATATCAGATAAATGCTTATTATACAGAATATTTTTTAAAACTATAATTTGACAACAAAAAGATAAATGATACAATTTTAAAATGGGAAAAACTTGAGCAGAGTTTTTTCCAAAGATGATATAGTTGATCAATAAGCACATTTAAAGATGCACAACATCATTCCCAATATGGCAATGAAAGTCAAAAGTATGATATACTATTTCACACCTACTAGAATGCATACTATTAAATGCAGAAAATAATAAATGTTGGAGAGATATGGGAAAATAGGAATAATTGTTCATTGTTGGTGTGAAGGTAAAATTATGCTGGTGCAGTTGTTGTGGAAAAGTTGCTGTTTCCTCAGAATGTTAATTATAGAAATACTGTATGACCTAGCTATCCCACTTCCAGGTATAAACCCTAAAGATTTGATATCATGAACTTTAACTGATCATGTCAGCACTATTACATTTTGCAAAAGGTAGAAGCAACCCAAAGTTCTATCATCATATAAATGGATAAGCAAAATTGGTATATATATACAATGGAATATTATTCAACTATAAACAGGAATGAAGTTCTACAGCATGCAAGTATTTGAGGACATCATATTAAGTCAAATAAGCAAAACACAAAAAGCCAAATATTGTATATAACTGAGAAGAAAACATGAAAATGTGCAAATTCATAGAACCATAAACTGGTATATGAGTTACCAGGGTCAGGGTTGGGGCTGGAGTTGGGTATGGGGAGTCAATGCTTAATTGCTAGAGGGTTTGTTTAGGGTGATGAAAAAGTTTTGTTAATGGATTATGGTGATGGTAGCACAACAAGGTGACTATTAACACCACTAAAGTCTATATTTGCAAGTGGTTAAATGCAAAATTTTAGATTTTATATACATTACAAAATAAAAAATTTTTAAAACCATGGAACCATAAAACACCACTGTATACCCTAAAATAATCTGTGCAGTAGAGTTAGCAGTTTATTTATTATAATGTTTTTCAACAATTGTAACAAAAGCATTTTTCATTATCACATATTTTTCTTTGCCTTCCTAGAATTTCTATTTGTTCATTTTTTTTATTCTGCATTTTTTTTCTGTTATGATTTTTCCCATGCTTCTTCATTGGATCATCCTTTCCTTAAGTTTTTCAGCACATGTTTAAGGCTGTTTTAATGTCCTTGGATGCTAATTCAAACTTTAGTTTCATCCTGAAATCTGTTTCTCTTAATGTTTTTTTCATGAATATGTTTCAAATTTCCTTACTTTGTCTTATGTTTGGTAATTTATAATATGTTATATTTAGTAGATGATACAATGTAGGAAGTTTAGGTCATATTGTCAATTAGGGGTATTATATATATATAATGTTTTAATTGGGGGTATTTAGTTTTGTTCTGGACAGCAATAAATTATTGGCAATGCCTTTGAACTTCTAGGCTTTACATTTATTCTTTGTTAAGGAAGATCTAGTTTGTTTTATCCTTAGTCATAGGGCATGGCATTTACTAAAGAGCATTGTTCATAAATCCAGCTTCCTCTCGAACTTAGTAAACTCTGGTATTTATGTTCTGCTCTCAGCCTTGCAGCAGTCTCTTTTGCTATGTTGCTTCTCCACCTGGACATATACAGCTCAGCCTTCAGCTAAGTATCTATGGAGAATCCCAATACTAATATTTAGTTCACTTCCTTTTGATACCCTATTTTCTATGATCCAACTTCTTCAAATGATGGAAGATCCAATATCTGCCTCATCAGGTATGCAAGACTCTGCTGGTACTCTGTATCTTCCTAGTCAGGAAGCAGTACAGAAAGGCGGGGTGAAAATGCATCCTTTCTCATGTATTTCCATTATCTCATGCATAACTGACCCATTATGTCATTTTCTAATGCCTGAAAATAGTTTTCATCTGCATTTTGTTCAATTGTGTACTTGCTTATGATGGCCAGGGAATTCTCTTACCACCAACACTGTAAATGCTGAAGACAAAATCTGACCAAAGATTTTAAATCTCTTCTGACTTAAATGACAATATAGTTTAACCTTCTAGCTCATAATAATTTTCCCTGTTTTTGTTATCAATCAGATCTTTTACTTTGATAGTTTATTCTCTCTTCATTTTGCTTATTAAATAATAGCATTTTCCCTATCTTTCCTTTTAAAGATTATTCAATTTCATTTGCTTTTAATTCATTGTTTTTCTATTTTATCACTTAAGTTTGTTAGTTTTATTCTAGCACCTAAGGATACTGGATTTCTTTTTATTATATGTTATCTGATTAAAAATACAAGAATTTAATATTTCCATTATTCAACTGAATGCCACTTTATTTTGCATGCAGGCCTAAAAATTATTCATATTGACATCCATTATATAAATATTCTAGAGTTAAATACTTCAATGCCTATTTTTCCAAGAAAACCTTAAGATTGCATTTTTAGTTTTATTTATTTTGAATTATTAAATTGAAATTCTTGCCAATTTTATGCCTTGAATATTTAATTTAAAATATATTGTATTTTTATTAGGTAAAAAATGTATAGAATTTTTTAAATTAATTGTAATGAATTTTTATAAATGACTTTTTAGATGTTAGGAAAGAATGTTCCTGATGTTGTTATGTTATGTAAATTTAAAATGATCAAATATATTATTCAGGGTTTATAAGTTTTATTGTTGGATTAATTACATACTAGATATGCTTTGTTCATTTGCCACTTCATTTACTTAATTTATTTATTAAATATTTTATTGAATATCTACAATGTACTGCATACACAGTATAATAAACAATAATGATCTTTCATATCCTGGGCCCTAGATTCTAGCTGAGAAATACAGAGAAATATATAGAAATAAGTGATATGCCATCTTAGATGTGAAAAGTAATATTTTTAAAAAAAGGAAATATGATGAAGACTAGTGGGTGAGAGATGTGGGGATGAGAGCATGACAAAGCACCTGGAAATTGTGTGGTCAGGGCAGACCTCAATAAAAAGTTGGTATTTGTTCAGAGACTTGAAGGGGAATATTTAGTCATGCATTTTCATGAGAGGAACATGTTCCAAAAAGGGGAATACCAGTGAAAAGCCCTGGTGACTGAGGAACTGGGAGTAGGTCCACCTAATAAGAGTCACATTCTATAGTATGGGGTGGGTGCAATAACCAACAAAGTCCATGTATATGGATCGTGATAACTTCTCTGGGAAAAAACTAGTTCATTTTTTTCCTTGTTAGTTGCCTGGGTGAGTCCAGTAAATTGGAGAGTAGGTGTTGCAACTCTGCTGGAATTCAGGGCTCAACTGGCACATGGACAGACAAAGATTTAGGTCTCTGGCACATATATTTACCCAGTAAAGTGCTAATTATAGGTACAAATAAAAGGGAAGAAGAGCCATGTGTAGAGAACCTATAAATGAGACTATGTCTTCTTTGATTTCCTCTAACAATGTTATGTAGTTTTCTTCAACATTCCTTTATATCTTTAGTTAACTTATTAGGTATTTGATTCTTTAAGTTACTTTTGCAAATGGGATTTTTTCTTGATTGCCTCCTCAGATTGCTCATTATTGGTGTACAGAAATGTTGCTGATTTTTGTGTTGATCTTATACCCTGCCATTTTATTGAATGTATTTATCAGCTCTAAAAGCTTTGTTGTAAATTTCTCAGGGTTTTTTATGTATAGGATCCTGTCATCTGCAAATACTGAAATTTTTAATTCTTGCTTTCCAATTTGGATGCCTTTCATATCTTTTTCTTACCTAAGTGCTTGAACAAGTATTTCTAACACAATATTATATATGAGTGGTGACAGTGGGCATCCTTGTCTTCTTTCAGTTCTTAGAGAGAAAGATTTTAGCATTTCACCATTAGTTGTGGGTTTTTCCCTTTTCATGTTGGGAAAATTTCCTTCTATTCCTATCTTTTGAAATGTATTTATCAGGAAAGGGTGTTGTATTTTTTCAAATGCTTTTTCTGCATCAATTGAGATGATCATGTGATTTTTCTTCTTTCTATCTGTTAATGTCATTTATTGCCTTGATTGATTCTTTTATGTTGATCCATCCTTGCATACCAGGGATGAAACCCACTTGGTCATGATGTATAATTCTATTGATTTGTTGTTGAATATGATTAGCAAGTATTTTGCTTTTGGGAATTTTAACATCTCATTAAGGTGATTCATCTATACCTATCCTTTCTTGTGGCATCATTGTATGGCTTTGGTATTAGGGTGATGTTGTTATCACAGAGTGAGTTAGACAATATTCCCACCACTTCTCTATTTTGGAGGAGGTTAAACAGGATTGGTTTTGGTTCTTTCCAGAATGATTGGTAGAATTCACCTGTGAAGGCACCTGGTCCTGTGCTATTCTTAGTTTGGATGTTTTTGATGCCTGATTCAGACTAATTACTTGTGATTGGTATATTGAGTTCATCAAACTCACCTTTCATCAGTGTATGCTGCTTGTGTGTTACTAGAAATTTGTTGATTTCATCTAAATTATCCATCTTGTTAGCATACAATTTTTCAAAGTATCCTTTTATGATACTCCTTATTTGTGAGGAGTCAGTGGTGATATCCCCTTCCTCATTTCTTATTTTATGTATTTATATCTTCTCTCATTTTTCCTTTGTTAGTCTAGCTAAGGATTTGTCAATTGTATCAATCTTTTGGAAGAAACAGCTTTTTGTTTTGTTAATTTTTTCCAGTGTTTTCTTTTTCTCAATTTCATTTAGCTCTCCTAAATGATTATTCCCTTCTTTCTACTTGCTTTGGAATTAGTTTGTTGTTCTTTTCCTAATTCCTCCAAGTGTGCAGTTACATATTTGACCCATCACTGGGTCTAAGGTGAGTTTCTTGTAGACATGATATAGATGGGTCATATTTCCTTATCAATTCTGAGAATCTGTGTATCTTGATTGGAGAGATTAATCCATTAACACTTTATGTTATTACTGTTAAGACATAACATACATTAGCCATATATTCTTTAGGTTTATATATGTCGTGCATTGTTTTAATTCTCTTTTTATCCATTTAGTTACTCCTACCAATAATCTTCATTCCTACCCTCTCCTCCAACCCTCTATTTCATGTTTTTATTTTCCTTTCAACCAGCAGGATTCCCTTTAGTATATCATGAAGGTCAGGTTTCTTATTGACAAACTCTCTTAGTTTTCCTTTATCTCTGAATACTTTGAACTCTCCCTCATTTTTGAATGCCAGCTTTGTTGGATAGAGAATTCTTGGCTGGAAGTTTTTTTTCTATCAGCACCTTAACTATGTCATACCACTGACTTTTTGCTTCCATGCTTTCAGATGAGAAATCAGCACTTAATCTTAATGAGTATCCCTTGTATGTGATGGAACTCTTCTGCCACTGCCTTAAGTATTCTCTTTTTGTCTTGAGCACTGGACAATTTGGCCAGTATATGTCTTGGGGTTGTCATGTTAGGATTTATACTGTTTTGGGTGTGCTGCACTTCCTGTATATGTACATAATGTACCTCAAAAGAGTTGGGAAATTTTCAGCCATTATATCCTCCAACACTTCTTTGCCCAATTTCCCTTCTCTTCTCCCTCTGGGATGCCTATAATATAAATGTTTTTGCATTTCATGTTGTTATTCAAATCCCTACATGTCTGCTGGATTTTTTTCTTTTTATCTATCTGTCCTACTTTGTGTCTGATTTCAGATGTTCTGTCTTCTACATCACTAATTTTTTCCTCTGCCTGTTCAAATCTGCTGTTATGTGCTTCCAATGTATTTTTTATTTCTTTCATTGTGACATTCATCACCATCAGATCCATTACCAATTTATGTATGTTTACAATTTCTTCAGTATATTACCCCAGTGTCTTCTAATATCCATAATCTCTTCCTGCACTTCATTAAATTGATTGATGATATTTGTTTGAACATCTCTGATTAGTTGTTCCATGTTCTTCATCTTCTTCTGTTTTTTTTTACTTTGCTCATTAGACTGGGCCATGTCTTCCTGTTTCTTGCCATGGTTCATAATTTTTGTTGTTGACTGGGCATCTGTTTATCTTGATAGGCTTATTAGGTTTGTTAGCTTCTCTTTCTACTCTAAGGTTTTATTTTGTTGTGTTTTTTCTTGTATGTGTGTGGGTCATATTCCTTTTTGACTTTTTGTTCCTCTTATTCTATATCCTTGTAGTTATCTGTGTCCCTTTAAAAAATATTAGGAACAGAGAAAAGGAAAGAGATAAGAAAAGAAAAAGAATAATAGTAATAATAATGAAATGGTAGAAGAGAAACCATACAAGAGGTAGGATAATAAGTAATATGAGTTAAAAATCATAACAAATACATAAGAATAAGAATAAAAGAAGCAGAATAGAAAAAATGATATAATAAAAAATATAGGGGGCCAGCTGTAGCCCAGTGGAGAAGGCACCAGTTCACCACTTGGGAGGCCCTGGGTTTGGTTCCCAGGGGCCTCTCTGAGTGGGCAGACTGCCTTGAGAGGGCAAGCCACCATGGGCAGGGCAAAAAGCCACCGTGGGCAGGGCAAAGCCACCACAGGCAGGGCAAGTCACCCATGAATGGAGCACAGCTGCCCACGAATGGAGCATAGCTGCCCGTGAATGGAGCAGAGTCACCAGTGAGTGGGGCAATCTGCCTGCATGGTGAGCTGATTCAGCGTGTCACCACAATGGGGGGAGACAAAAGCAGATACAGAAGAACACAAAAATGAACACAGCAAGAGCAAGCAGAAAGGGGGGGATATGTAACAAAAAAAAGAAAAAATATAGAGAAAAAATAGAATGAACTAAAGGGCCAGAAAAATGATTAGAGAGGGAAAAAAATGGAGAGAGGGAGGAAAATTTTTTTTAAATGAAGGCCAAACAAGAAGAGGTGTAATGAAAGAAAAACAGAAACCAGGTAGAAAAATGAAGGAAAGAAAAGAAACAAATTAGGGTGAAAAAATAAATAAAAGAAAAAGGTAAAGAAATGGGAACAACAACAAACAAGAAACAAAACATCAACAACAACAGCAATAGTAATAATAACAAAACAGGAAAACCATGTAGGTTAGAATGGATATGTACTGTGCATCATCCAGGAGGGAGCAAGAAAGATAAAGAAGCCAAAGGAAAACAATGAGTTGCTCACCCTTGTGGCTGGAAACAGTACTTATGCCCTACCCTCAAGGGAAAAAACCTTGGTAAAATCCCTGGCTTATTTCAGTCAACTGAGTGAGAGGGAGCATTCCCTGGGAGGAAGACGGCCTGACAATGGGTGGAGAGTGGTTTCTTTTCAGTGAGTTTGGCCAACTGAATCCCCTTCAAATCTCAAAAAAGATCCCAACCAGCCCTAAGGTGGCACCAGGGAGAGGGGAGGTGGGATGTGATCAGGTAGGCTGTCACATCCAAGTGCCATAGGACAGAAAGGAACTAGGTCAGAGAGGGGATGGAGACAGGTGCCTAACAAGCCTGGCTCAGCAAATTGTTAGAGGCCTAACTTACCTGAGGGAACAGGAGCAGGAAGACCCAGATAAACTTTCAGAAGCCTACTTAACCTGTGGTGCTGTTGTAGCTCAGTGGAGGAATTCTTACCTTGCATATGCAAGGCCCCAGGCTTGATTCTCAGTACATCCTAAGAGAATGGAATCCACAAGGTTATCAGGTACTCAGCTGGTACCTTATGACAGGGAACATATAGATTTTTCTTGTTTTTGGTTATCTTGGATTTGATATTTTTATCAAATTTATTTTTATTTTTATCAAATTTATTTTAATTTTCTCTCTTTCTTCTTTTGTAATATAAGCATTTTATGGCTATTAATTTCCCTCTCAGAACAGCTTTTGTTGCATCTCATAGGTTTTGATACATTGTGTTGTCATTTTAATTTATTTCAAGGTGTTTACTGATTTATTTTGCAATTTCCTCCTTGACACACTGTTTGCCTATGAGTGTGCTGTTTAACTTCCATAGCCTTCTGCCTTCTGCTTCACTGCTCTTATGGGTTCTTAGCTTCATTCCATTGTGTTAAGAGGAATTAATCTGTATAATTTCAATCTTTCTGAATTCATTGATAGTTGTTTTGTGGCCTTGCATGTGGTCTATCCTAGAGAATGAACCATTTGCACTAGAAAGGCAGGTATATTCTGTTGTATATGGGTGTAAAGTTCTTTATATGTTTATTAGATCCATAATCTCTAGTGTATTATTCAAGGTCTTTGTTTCTTTATTGGTTCGTTGTTGAGATGTTCTGTCTAATGGTGAAAATGGTGTATTAAAGTCCCCCACTCTAACTGTAGAGGTATCTACTTCTCCACTTAGTTTTTCCAATGTTTACCTCATGTATTTTGAGGTTCCCTGGTTAGCTGCATAAATATATATGATTGTTCTTTTTATTGATAGATCTTCCCTTTCATTAATATATTGTGACCTTTTTGGTCTCTTACTGTAGTTTTGCATTTAAAGTCTGTTTTTTTTTTTAATATTACTATAGCTACTCTCACCCTTTTTTGGTTATTTTTTCATGTAAAATTTTTTCCCAACCATTCACTTTCACACTTCTTGTGTTCCATGGCTTTAAGGAGGGTTTCTTTTAGACAGAATGTACATCCATGTCCCTCAAAAGAATTGGGAAATTTTCAGCCACTTCCTCCAACTCTCCTATGCCCCCTTTCCCATCTCTTCTTCTTCTGAGATACTTATAATCCATATGTTTTTGCATTTCATGTTTTCATTCAAATCCCTAATTCCCTGTTGGATATTTTCTATCTTCTTATGTATCTGTTCCACTCTCTGTCTGATTTAAGCTGTACTCTCTTCCACATTGCTGATTCTTTCTCTGCTTAATATCCTTACACTCTTCCTTCACTCCATTAAGTTCATTCATGATATTTGTTTGGACATCATTGATTAGTTGTTCCATGTTCTGCATCTCCTCCTATTTTTTAGTTTGTTCATTAGACTGGACCATGTTCCTGTTTCTTAGTATGGCTTGTAGTTTTTTGTTGTGGTCTAGGTTTCTGTTTTTCTTGATGGGCTTATTCAGTTGATTAGGTTCTCTTTCTACTCTAGCACTTTATTTTGTCATTGTTTTTGTTTGTGTGGTAAGGTTTTACTTTGACACTTTGTTCTTCTTATTCTATTTCCTTGCCCTTGTCTATGTTCTGGTTTTACCTTGGCTTCTTTGTCTTTCTGGTGCACTCCTAAATGACACAGAGTAACTTCCCAATCTATATATCTCCTTCAGATAGGACTCTTCCCCTCTCTCTACTCCTCAGTTGTAAGAGGGTCAGACTCTGCTTATCCACCTTAGCAAGATTTTCACAGAACCCCCTTAACAGATAGTTTTAAAGTTAGGGTTATTTTAATTAAAATTCATAAATATACAATTTTGATGTTTCAGTTATATGAATTTGGATAAACATGTACAATTGTGTAATCACAATCATGTTATAGAACATTTCCAACACCTTAAAAACTCCCCTCAACCACTCTGAAGTCAATTACCTCCCTCTACCCCATTTCTGGCAACCACAGATGTGTTCTCTCTTGTTATAATTTTGCTCTGTCTAGAATGTGATATAAGTGGAATCATATTGTATGTAGCCTTCTGAGTTTGGCTTCTTACAATCATAATGTATTTGAGATCCATCTGTGTATGTCAATATGTCAGTAGTTTGTTCCTATATAGTGCTGAGTTGAATTCTTTTGTTTGCAGATGTCAGAGTTACCTTGTCCATTCACTAGTTGATGGATGTGTGGATTGTTTCCAATTTTGTAATATAAATATTGATCTACAGGTTTTTATGTGGTCATCTGTTTTCATTTTTCTTGGGTAAATAGTGAGATTCCTCGATCATTGGGTAAGTGGTTTCACTTCATAAAAATATCAGATTATTTTCCAAAATGACTGCTTCAGTTTAAGTTCTTACTGGCAACTGTTGACAGTTTCAGTTGCTCTGCATTCCTTTAAGAGCTTTGTAATAGTGATTATTATATATTTTTATTTTAGCCTTTTGAACAGTTGTGTGAAATCATGTTGTGGTTTTAAATTGTACTTTCCTATAAGTAATGATATTGAACATATTTTCATAGGTATAGATGCCATCTGTGAATATTCTTTGGTGAAGGGTCTGATGAAGTTTTTGCACATTTTAAGTTTTTGCCTTTTCTTTTATCTTCATGTTATGGAAATTTGAGTTTGATCAATCTATTATGTATACATGCTCATTGTCAAATATCTATTTAGCAAATATATCTCAGGTTCTGCAACTTCTTTGTTCATAATATATATTAGTGTATTATATATAATTTACTATATACTAGTATATATAATAATATAAATTAGTGTATGAGAACCCCAATAAACATATCTTTCATAGAGCAGACTTTAATAGGTTGAATTATAATATATCCATTTTTCTCGTATGGTTCCTAAACTTTGCATTTAATCTAAAAAATGTGACTAGCCTGTGGTCACACAGATGTTGTCCTGTTGTATAGTCTATTCTGAGAAATGTTTTATATGTGCTGAAAACAGCAAATATGAGTTAATGTCTCATTTTTTTGCAAAAGACAATTTTTTGAAAAATAAGACTATGCTTCCTCCATGATTATTCCTTAACATATTTGTCAAAAATCAAATAACAATGAATGTAGGAATCTATTTCTGAACCCTCTATTTGTTTCCATATACCAAGGTATTTATCTTTTCACCAATATTTTATTCTCCTGATGATTAATTTTTATGATAAATTCTAAAATCAGATTATGTAAGTCCATCAACTTTATTCTTTTTCAAATTTGATTTTAATAGCTTATTTCTTTATTGTGTCAACTATAACGTAGAATTTACTTCTCTAGTTTTGTAAAAAAAAAAGCTTAGATTTAATTTGTGGTTATAATGCATCTATAGCACAATTTGGGATTGATTTTAACTAATTAGTTGCTTCCAATTTGGATGCCTATCCAAATATTTCTTCATTTATTTCTTAATTTTAGTTCAGATTGTGCTAGCTGAATACATTTAAATAATCATCTATGTACTAAGTTTGAATCTCTGTAGCTGGGGCTCAAAATCCAGGGATTGTTCAAAATTTTCTAAGAAATTTATTATTAACATAGCCTACTCTAAGTTAATATAATATAATATATTAGTGTATTATATATGGTATAAGTTATAGTATTATATATAATAATATAGATTAGTATATGGGATCCCCAATATAAGGAAAGAACATATATAAGGCAAAACATGAAACCTTTAACTCTACCAGACATCTTGTTTTCAAGTGTTCTATGACATAGAATATTACATTTATATGATGACTGCCCCAGATCTATTGTTTGTACATATTACCCATAAATTTATATTATTTGTATTTAATCTCTTCATGAAATTCTGGTTAAATTATCTCTTATAAAACTTAGAAGTCTTATGCTAGACAATTTCAATAAAAGCATAGTAATTTTCATTAAACATTTATAAAATCTGGCATAGGTTATGCTTTCAAATTATTTCATTATGTACATGTTTATGGGGATTTTGAGAGAATTAAACAGATTATTTTCCAGGAAGAGGAAACTGGATTTCAGAGTTTTAATTTATTAAGACTGGGACTAGGATTATCAGGCTATGACTATGTACTGCATGAGGAGACTTTTTCCCCAATCTTATGTCATAGGAGTTCCATTGAGAGTTATTTTTACCAGACTCCAAAGAGCATTCTTGTTTACTACAGAAAAAAAAAAACATCCTATTGCTTTTCAGTCCCAGAAGACAGTATGTTTTCTCCTTGGAGCGTGCCCTGTGAACTTCAAGAAGAACTTGATAAATTGGTATAAGAATTCAACTGAATAATATTATTAGTATACCTTGTGTGAGCAGTTCATTTCCACAGGTAGAAGGAAAAGTTTTTCATAAATTACACAATATTTTAGAAACTATAAGCCTGCATCTCAAACTAGAATATACACTTTCATATTTAAATTAGAGATAATATGTTCTACTTATGTTTGTATTGTTAAAAATTGAATTGCATGCCTACCAGTAAACAGCAAGAAAATAAGAAGGGATCTCTATTTAGTTCAACAGAGCTGTAATTAGAAATTTGCTATAATAATTTTGATTGAAAATGATAGTCAGAACAGGGACTGCAGAAAGAAAGGACTATATTTAAAAATTAGGTAAATTTTTAAATGGAGTGATTATTAACATTCCACTGTCCATTGGGTATATGCCAATTTGAGATCAAAATTTTTTCTGAGAGAGGAATTGAAATGTATTTTAAATATATTTTACTACAGCTAGTTGATCTAGGGTCCACTTAATTTTTTTGGTTAATTTCATGGTATTTAAGGTTGATGGGGTTTAAAAAGAATTTATGTGGCGATATTATTTTTAATTTTTACTGGAGGACAAAATTCCAAGATTTTGGCATGTCACATGGAGATTGCAATATGGTCAGGTGAAAATAACTTATTATTGTATGGATTCAGAGAAATCTTAGCTTGAATATTGGCTCTGCTAGTGATTAATAGTGTTGCTTTAGTTAAGTTAATGTCCAAAGAGCATTAGTTTTCTCATGTATAAGACTGCACTAAATTATTTAGTTTGCATTTTACAATGTAGATTACATAAGATAATGCATTAAAAAATACTAGCTACCAGGTCAATATAAGGAAAATATCATATTATTTTGCTGAAATTTCCAAAAAACATAATGTGGTAACAGAGGTGAGAGAGGGAGTGAGAGAGAGGGGGAGTGTGAGAGAGAAAGGGACAGTGATAGAGAGTGAGAGAGACAGAAAGAGAGAGAGAAAGAAAGAGAAAAAGAAAGAAAGAGGAGAAAGAAAGAGAGAGAGAAAGAGAGAGAGAAAAGAAAGAAATAGAAAGAAAGAAAGAAGAAAGGAAGGAAGGAAGGAAGGAAGGAAGGAAGGAAGGAAAGGAGAATGGGAAATAAACAATGTTGTAGAAGTAAAGAGTAAGAGGAAATGTTTGTAACAGACATATATTTTATCACCAAATATTTAATTCATATTTCTATTAATAAATGATATCTTCATAGCCATTCAAACTAAATTAGAAATTATTATAAAATTTGTTAGTGTTTATGTTTGAAAGTGACATGACTAAAATGTATGAATTGACTCAAAAATAAGAATTTAGCCTAATTATATATTTTAACTTCTCTAAGGATCAAATAAGCATTTTTTTGTTCTCTGACCTTACATTCATGAAGCTATTTATTCTATGTATTAAAAAATAATTCTTCATCTATATTTGAAGGAGCCTCTGGGAAAATAAAGTCATGTTTTCATTCTAATTCCAGTGTTTTAGGCTGATTTGCTAATTCTATTCTTGTTAGGCTTTCATCATTATGTTAATTCCCCTTCTGGAATCTCTGTGATGGACCTCCAGAAAATTATTTACTTGCTCCATGTGTACTCAGACACTCAGATCTCTCCTTTGGACATGACTTTTGCACTGTTTGGATCAACACCACAGTTTTTACTCCATTATTTACTTCCTACTATTCCATCAGAGGAATTCATTAGATCCATGCTGAAACTCCAAACATATACTGAGATTATATGGCAATATTTATTGAGTTTATAATTAAGGTCCTGGAAAACAAATGAAAGTATAGCATAAAGAATAATTTTAAACTGGCTACTACACACATGTGTTCAAAGATCTCAAAAGCTAACTTAACTTTGGCAATTCCTCTGATGCTAGACCCTTTCTCAGTTCCTATCACTGCCTTTTTCCTCTGTCTATGACCTTGCATTTATCATAATTCCTAAATTTTTACAACTGAATTACAATGATTTTCATAACTTCATTTTCTAATCAATTATGCATATCAAACTCATGCATCTCTATTGAATCAAGCTCAAGTTTGATAGCAGAGTTTGGTATAAATATATTCTCAAATTTCTTCAAAAAAACAATAAACAAATTTTCAGAGACACAACACTATGATATGGACAACGAGTTGTCTTATAAAGAAATTAATCTGCCTGAAACCACAGCATCTTAAAATTTATTTTCCTGACTATGATCTCCTGAGATGATTTTTCTAGAATAAAGAAAAAGCTTCTTCAAATGTATTTCTAAATATCCATCAATAACCATCAATAATTTTAATATTTGTATTATTCATGGATTATTTTTTAAGAGTTCTACCATTCAAACAAGTGTTTCAAATTGTTAAGGTAAAGTTCCAATGAAGTTACCTCTTGGTTTAGCAGTTTAAATGTTCTTTCACATTTACAAAAATTATCTTTCCATGGGAAATGAAGAAGTCAGCAGCAGGAGCAAGGATGCACTCACTTATGCATAAAAATAACTGACTGATAATTCATTCAACAATAAGACAAAAATAGATGTCAAGTTCAAATGCACGAAACACCACTATTCCACCTTTTCCCCCTAAGAGCAGAATCAAAATGGTGAGAACTAGCAGTCTATTATGACTTTCTCTCTGAAAGGTTAATATCAAATAATGGTATTTTTAACTCTCAAGTTAAAAACTTTTCACTATTCATATTTTAACTTAAATATCTTTCCCTCAAGCATGAATTTATTGATTTCCTTTCCCTATGGAACCTCATTTCCAAATCAGTTGTCATTACTTAACATTTCTTTTTTCTGAATATTTATTACTACTTAGCTCTAATACAGCACTGAAATATAATTTGCATAAAGACAAGAATATGTTTGTCCTCACAATTGTATGCCCAGAGCATAACATATTCCCTGGAACATATGGTTTATTCAGAAAATATTTTTGAATATATGGTGAGTCACAGAATGAGTAATAGAGGCAAGTATTATCACTTATATGCAGGTTTGTATTTCCTGGACATAATATAAATCCATTACATGTATTAAGCCATTTATCCTCATACAACTCAAAGTGTTGGTCCTGTTATTACCTATAATCACATTTAGAGGAACAGAGGCACATAAAATCTCTAAGGAACATGCTCAAGACCACATATTTCTTATGATGAGTCAAACCTAAACTCACTGGCAACAGATTCCCTGCTTTTATGTACTTTAGTACATAGAATGCAAGAACAGAATGCTGTTTTTACTTTGCTAACTGTATTATCAGGCCTCTTAAAATGCTTAATGTAGTAGTAAAGGTCTTCATTTTGTCAATGTTAGAAATAAGAGGGTAAAAAGGGAACTGTGTAAGAAGTATTAGAAAATTAGTTTCCTTTGGTTTTGACAAATCATTCAATTGGTTGATATATGTAGAATTTGCTGTTTTTGAGCCTGAGTATAAATAACAAAGACATTTAAAGAAGCAATAAAATTAATATTGAAAGAGGATAAAGCTAATGTGAACAACTAAAACTGAGGAAGAGGGAGAGAAGATTGTAAAAGAAATGGATGAGACCAGTTATACTTACAATGAGGTTCCATTATATTTTCAACATGCAATACTAAAACCATGATAGATATTGTACTGGAAAACTTGGAGTTAACCAGAAAGGTGATATTTAAAGCTACAACAATGAATAAGATATAAAAGGAAGTAAAGAATTTCAAATTTTACATTGGATTTAGAAATCTGCAATGTACATATCCTTAAACCTAACAATTTTAAAAAGCCATTAATCTTCTACAACCGCTGTACCACTCTATATTCCCCATCAACAATTAAGTGTTCCTATTTCTCCACATTCTCTCCAACACTTGTAGTTTTCTCTCTCTCTCTTTTTTTAATAGTGACTGTTCTAAAAGGTTTGAAATGATATCTCAATGTAGTTTTGATTTACATTTCCCTAATATCTAGTGACATTTACCATCTTTTCATGTGCTTTTCAGTCATCTGTATTTTCTCTTTGGAAAGGTATCTATTCAAGTAGTTGCCTATTTTTAATTTTATTTAAATGTATTAATATACCATTCATTCAACTAAAGTGTACAATCAAAGGCATTTGCTATAAAGAGAGTTGTGCATTCCTTACTGCAATCAATATTAGAGCATTTTTATTACTTCAAAAAGAAAAAAAAGCTATCCCTTAGTAGTCACCTATCAACCCCTCCATCATTCCTCTGCTCTACCTAACTGCTAATCTATCTCCATCTCAATTCATTTGTATTTACATTTTGTATAGATGGAGTCAAACAATAGGTAGTACTATGTGTCTAGATTCTTTCACTTAGCACACTTCCTTTTTATTACTATTGATGGAAAAATATTAATATATTACTACTCCTTATAGCTCATATTTTACTTTGGTTCTATATCACCCAAATATCACTCTATTATTAAAATCTTATGTCAATATATATTTTTTCTGTTTCAGAGAAAAAAAGTTCTTATGCATGCACTATTAACCACACATATTGTCCACAAAGGGTGCACAATGCTATACAGTCCCTGATTTCATTATTTATCTTTAATTCTGGTGATGTGCATGGCCCTAGACTTTCCCTTTCAACTACTATCATTGCCATATATTAGTGCTTGTGGCCATTTGAGATTATTTCATGAATCCCTAAAAGAGAAAGATTATATTTGTAAACTAATCTATTCCTTTGGGTGTGATGCTCTTTGATTGTATTAAATTCAGTTGAGGGACCTTGCTGGTTCTGATATAAACAGACTTATACAGGGGCAGACAGAGTAAAAAGGGAGTCATCATATTTGATGTTACTATATAAGAGAAAGGATTGCTTAAACATGAAGCCTCCAAGAGGCTGGGACCACAGAGCAGCTCAGAAAAGACACCAGTCCTGCTATCTGCCTGAAAACTTACAGCTGAACTTGAGAAGAGAGCAGAAGTCCACGCTTGTCATGGACTTTTCACAGCCTTGGAACCATAAGCTTTTACCTAAAATAAATACCCTTTATAAATACCCTTTCCAGTACTTTGGCAGTCCTTTGGCAACCTAAAATAGGGCTGCTAATTACAAACACTATAATGAACTTTCATCATTTCTATCCCTTTCCAAGCATTTCCAAATAAACTTTTTACCAATTTTGTACAGATTAAGCCTCAGATTTCCATTCTTTTTCTTCATTCTATTTTCTGGTGTCCTATATTCTAGCCATTAATGACATGAGTTTGCTCATTTTATTAGCTCATAATAGTGAAATCAAACAATATTTGTCTTTGTGTGTCTCACTTGCTCCACTCAACATGATATCCACCTTTAATTGGATTTTTGTCTTTTTATGACAAAAGGATCTCTTTCCAATATCTTGGATATTAAACCATTATTAGTTATTTGGCATTCAAATATTTTCTTCCATTGCATAGGCTGCCTTTTCACCTTCTTGATAAAGTCATTTGATGTGCAAAATGATTCAATTTTGAAAAGGGTCACATTTATCAATTTTTTTTTCATGCTCATGCTTTGAGTTCAAGGTCTAAGAAACCACCACCTACTAAAATTTCTTGATATTGTTTCCTTATATTTTCTTCTAGAAGTTTTATGGTTCTGGCTCTTATAATTAGGTTTTTGATCCATTGTATGTTAACATTTGTATAAGATGTTAGATAGGGGTCCTCTTTTTTCCTTTGAGTTTAGATATCCAGTTCTACCTGCACCATTTGGTGAAGAAACTGTTCTGCCCTGGTTGGGTGTACTTGGCAGCATTGTCAAAAACCTATTGAACAGAGATGTGAGGGTCTATTTCTGAGCTCTCAATTCAATTCCATTGGTCAATATGTCTATCTTTATGCTATGCATGTCTATCTTTATGCTAGTACCATGCTTTTTTTTTAAACAAATGTAGCTTTATAATATGCTTTAAAGTCAAAAGGCTTTTAGTTATTCAGGGATCATAATCCTTCCAAATAAATTTGATAACTGGATTTTCCATTTCTGAAAAGAACATTTTGGAAGTTTTATATGGATCACATTGAATCCATCAATCAATTTATGTAAAATTGACATGTTAACAATATTTGGTCTTCCAACCCATGAACACTGAATATCCTTCCATTTTTTCAATCTTGTTTGATTTATTTTAGCACTGTTTTATAGTTTTCTGCATACAGGTCCTTTACATTCTTGGTTAAGTTTATTCCTAAATATTTCATTCTTTTGGTTGCTATTGTAAATGCAATTTTTTCCCTGATTTCCTCCTCTGATTGCTCATTACTATAATATAGCAACAGTACTATTTTTTGTGTGTTAATCTTTTATCTTGCTACTTTCTTGAATTTGTTTATTATGTCTGGTAGATTTATTTGATTTTATAGGAATTTTTATATATAGGATCATGTCATCTACAAATACAGAAAGTTTTACTTCTTCCTTTCCAATTTGGATGCCTTTTGTTCTTTTCCTTTTCTCAGCATTCTGGCAAGAACTTCTCCCACAATGTTGAATAAGAGTGGTAACTTGTGTTGTTCCAGATCTTAGAGGGAAAGCTTTTAGGCTTTCACCATTGAGTAGGGTATTAGCTATGGGTTTTTCATACTGCCTGTATTTGTACTATTAACCACAGTCATCATTCACAACCAGGTTCACTATAGTACACATTCTCAAGTACATCCTCTAGCTTACCTTTATTGACATATATGAACTTGAACTTCCCCTTTCAACAACAATCACATCCATGAATCAGTGCTGTTAATTATAATCTCAATAATATGTTACCACCACTTCTAAACATTTCCAAACATTTACAATCAACCTTATGAACTGTGGAGGAGAGTTTGGTAGTTCCTCAGGAAGCTAAGTATAGAATTTCCATATCATCTAGCAACCCCACTACTAAAATATTTACCCAGATGAATTGAAGGCAAAGAGACAGACAGATATATGCACCAATGAACATAGTGGCATCATTCACAATTGCCAAATGGTGGAAGTAACCTTGGTGTCCATCAACAGATAAATGGGAAAACAGTATGTAGTATATACATATGATAGAATATTATTCGACTGTAACTAGGAATGAAGTCTTGATGTATATGACAACATGGATGAACCTCAATGACCTTATGTTGAGTAAAATAAGCCAGACACAAAAGGACAGTTATTGCTTGATCTCACTGAGAGTGAGCACACTCATGGAGTAAGAGTCTAGAAGAT
>PVKH010002861.1:0-26147 GCA_004027955.1 Chaetophractus vellerosus | reverse complement strand
ATTCCTTTGTTCCCGGGGCTGCGTTTCTCTCCGGGCTTAGCTTCTGTTTCCTTCACGAGTTCAGCTGTAGACCATGAGGCTTTCTATGCGTTGCGTCTCACCAAAAGGCAGCTGTAGACTATCGGGTGAACGGCTCACTCCAACATCAGAACTGCTTCTCAGATCTGCTTCTCCAATTCTCTTCTCTCAATCTGCTTTTCTCAATCTGCTTCCTCTTGTCTAGACTTTTATACTTGAGACCACGCCCACTGAGGGGTGGGGCTCAAGTCTCACTGACATGGCAGTTAACGCCCTACTCATAACTTAATCATGCCCAGATGAACAGATTAGCTTACAAACATAATCTAATTTATATTTTTGGAATTCATAATTAAATCAAACTCAAACCATTACAACAATTAACACCAGTGTGTCCATATTTTATGTATTTTTTTATTTCAGTTGTGGTATGAATATCATGGTCTATAAAGGAATGCTTTGAATTTTGAATTTTTAGCCATTAAATCAAGGAAACTTACAGCAATAGAATTCTGAGGACATAGTCTAGATCACTTTATCTATGAATATTTGCTCCCTTGGAACCTATAGCAAAATGTCATCAATAGATGAAGACTTCCTAAAAAGAATGCAGTGTCCCTTGGTAAACAATAGCAATATAAACACCAAAATGCTAAGTGTTTCAAATAAAATACTTAAATTCAAATAATCTACTTAATTTTAAATAACCCTACTTAATGGCTAGTAGCTTGAAATAGTAAATAAGTAGAAAGCATGCAAACAAATGTTTGAATGACTACTAAAAAGTTACTTTCAAAGTTACAGATGATAAAGATTATCCTGCCTTTTAGAGCTTGTGATCCAGAAAACTATTAATTATTCTGAAAGTAAGTTTATTACATAGGGATCAGTGCATCCCACTGTCCACATGATGCCAATGATTTTATGACTGATGTTCAAAATAGAGATGCACTGTCATGGGATGAAATATGCACTGGACTTTAAGACTAGAATTTATGTCATAATTCTAAAATGGCAGTTCCCCTTATTTTTCCAAATTTTAAAAAATTTATAAACTTACCGAATAATTATTATGAGGAAATGAGATATAATGTATATGTAGAAGTGTTTCATCAATTGCAACATTTTAAACAAATGTAAACTATTTTTAAAAGATCTTGAAATGAGATAGCTAAGTATTCTCTAAATAATATTTTAAATACTTCTCGGTCAGATGTTAGCATTAACTCAATATTATTCTAATTCATTATTTTGTGTAAAATATAATTTTATTCCAAATTTCCAACTAAATGGATCACCCTATTTTCTAAGTAAATTTGGACTGGGTTCCTTTTTAAAAGTTTAATTAAAGTAATTTTGCTCTTATTTACATGGTAGGAGAGTTTGAATAATTTTCTATTAAAAATCGATAAGATCTCAAAATCTGTCAGCAAACTGATATAAGAACATTAAAGTAAAAAATATTATTAGTTTCTGCTAATAGATCATCAACAATATTCAAGATATTGACTAGAGATTTAGAAGTTAAAGCAAAGAAAAAAGAGAGAAGTTGCAAATAAATAAAATCAGAAATGTGAGGAGGGACATTACTACTGACCCCACAGAAATAAAAAGGATTATAAAAGGTTTATTTGAACTGTACACCAACAAATTAGAAAACTTAGATGAAATGAACAAATTCCTAGAAACACAGGAACCTTACAATGACTCTAGAAGAAATAGAAGACCTCAACAGACCAATTCAAGAGATCGAATCAGTCATCAAAAACCTCCCAAAAAAGAACCTAGAATCAGATGGCTTCACAGGTAAAATCTACCAAACATTCCAAGAAAACTTAATACTAATCTTGCTCAAACCTTTCAAAAAAAACTGTTGCATTTACTACTTCCATGTTATTTTATATTTGTGCAAACAGAGGCTCAATATGCTTAAATGACTAACTTAGGTTTCTATTTCTAAATAAATGGCAGAAGCAAGATCTGAGTCCAGATCCTCTTTTCCTAATTAAAATGATCTTTTCTACAATGTCCCCCTACATTTCACACAAACATAGACAGACCTTAAGTGCTATCATTTATTTCATGATTTTTTTTTTCTCCTTCATATGCCCTCCCTGATGGAACATTCATATTTTCTCATTGTTCACTCTGTCACTTGGTGATATGAAAAGTATAGTTAAGTCTTAGCTCTGAGATAATGGGAGCAAATCCCAGTAGTAATCTCTCTAATCATCCATAAAATGATCCAACTGTTATTTTTCCATTGATTCTCTCTTTTTTACTTGAAAACAGACTTGTACAATAAAAATTATCCCCCTTGTCAACAAATCCTCTTAGCATTGCACAATCATATTTTAATGAAAAAAAGTAGCTAGGGGAACTTTGTTAGCAATTGCAGTGTGCTCCAGGCCTTAAATTTCAGTGATTCTGAACTAGAGGAAACTAGAAGTATGTAGAAATTGGACCATAAATACATCTCTCCCTCAGATTTACAGTTATTTTACTATGAGATGTCTACCCATGCACTGAGATGCTATTATCATATATTCTTAAAGTGACAGCATAATATGCTCCTTCTATTTGGTACATTCAGTTTCCTTAAGATTAAAGAAGGCAGAATAAAATGTCAAAAAACACCATCTTGAAATTAATAAGATCAGTAGCCCATTATGTTTTTATTATTTAGATATGTCAAATCAATCTAAATTAGCACACTTAAAGAAAACCACTTTGACCTATTTCCTAAAAATCTGTTGTAATTTAAATTCAAATTAACTTTTCCTGAAGACACTAGAGTTAATTTAAATGAAATTTATTTAGATTTCTCTGTGAGGAAAATGCCCAAGTATTTCTGTGTACCAAACTGGATATCACTTTCATCAATTTCATTGTCCCATTTTTTTTCTCCTGAATCCTGAGTTCCTACCGACATTCCTTTGTTCAGTTTTGTTTGCCGGTTCTTTAAATTGCTCTGATAAAAATATCAAACCACCTTCTATAAGTCAGAGGTTTCCAAATTTTCTCTTTTCATGGTTTCCTTAGCTTTTTTTTCCCACAGGGGCCCAAGAAATACCTAAGAGTTGCATTTATTCAGTGGCTGAGATTAATTTGCCAAGAGTAGTACAGATTAACTATAATGTAAAATATAGACCATGGTTAGTTGCAATGCTTCAATATGTGTTCATCAACTGTAACAAATGTACCACACTAATGAAAGATGTTGCTAATGGGGGAAAGTGTGGGAGGGGGAGGGAGTGGGACATATGGGAATATTCTATATTTCTGATGTAACATTTATGTATTCTAAAGCTTCTTTAAAAATAAAAAAAAATTTAAAAAGCATTTGGTAAACGTTACTGTTGTTGTTACTATTAATAATATTGCTATTTTTCTATATGTGACAGTTTGAAGTTCTTTCATAAATCCCAAAAAGGTAAAGATTATGGTTTTGAACTAATCCATTCCTGTGGGTGTATGAGCCTTTTTATTGGACTATGTCAGTGAGGCATGACTCAGGTTGAGTCTCTCACTAGAGTTGTTATAAATGGAGACACACAGAAAGGAAGCTGCAATATTTGATCCTGTAGTGTGTTCACCTACAGCTGAGCTCAAAGAGAGATGCTCTGAGAGGCTCAAAGAACTGAGGCCCAGGGAGAGATGAGTCATATGCCTGATAGCTCACAGCTGAATTCAGAGCAGCCAAGACTGAAAGGAGGCCCAGAAAGAGACAAGCCCTATGCCTGGTTGCCCACAGCTGAACTCTGGGAGACGGCAGATTCTGGAGGGGAAGCCAGGGATCCTCGGCCATCTTCACCTTGTGACAGGACGCTAGGATTAACAATAGCTAACTTTAGTGAGAAAGCATCTCCCATGATGCTTTGATTTTGACATTTCACAGCTTCAGAACTATTAGCTTTCACCATAATAAATTTCCCATTATAAAAGCCAACCCATTTCTGGTACTTTGCATCTGCAGCACTGTGGCAAACTAAGACACTATATCATCTTTATATCATGGATTAGAAGACATTCAATTCTGGGAATGGTGGGAAGAAACAAGAGCATAAAACTTGAAAACATTCAGTAGACAATCAGGGAAATAATTATTTGTAAAAAGCAAGCCATGGTTACAAACAGAATAAGAAAGTACAGTTACTATTTGCTTGGAAAACATATTTGAACAATAGGCTCTTTGTGGCAAGTCTCAGAAAACTGCAGTATGACTGAATTTTGCCATCTGCCAAAAATGAGACAAACTCAAATCCCTTCATTTCATGGCTTGGAATGGAAGACCAAAAGCATCTCTGATTTCTAATCTCATCCCTAATTACAGAAACACAGGCTAGCACCCCTGTTGTAAAAGGAGTTGTCAGTATTTCCATTATCAGTTCCCATTTTCCAGGCTTATTACTAAAGTACACGCTCCAGGGAGATTGTTGGCATAGAGGATCTCAGCATGGAAGAGAACATGTTTTTACAAAATTTGGCATCAACTTTTCAACTGTAAATACAGAGAGATACAAAAAGAAATGATGAAAAGTCAAGCAAGCTCAGGGTTCTGGGACTGGAAAGGGTGTTCAAGCTAATTTAAATGTAATGTATAAATGAAAACCCTGCTCAGAACATTTAAAGAGAAAATACATATTTGACTTTAAACAATTTTACCAAACATCTGTAACAAGATAGTAGAAGTAATATCATCTGCTCATCTGTCTCCCACTAGTAAATACTGGCATAAATATAATTTTGATGTCTATTAGGGATTGCTTCAACCTTAGCCAGCAATTTGAAAAGGCAACTTTTTTGTTTTGAACCATGTCTGTATTATTTAAAAATAATTAGTCTCAGGCACAATTATTTATTTATAAACTTTCTGTCATATTCACCGAAGGGTTATTGTAACTATTCTATCCTCTTAAATATCCTTTGTTTTGGTTTAACTAACAATTGTCAGCTTTTAAAACTCTTGCAGTACAAAAGGTGGTTAGAATTACTTAAGCCAACATTTATTTTTTCTCTTAACAGTTGTTATAACGGGCTGGCTAGATAGCTCAGTGGATAAGAGCGCAGGTGTACCACATGGGAGGCCCCGGGTTCGGTTCCTGGGGACCTCTACGAGCGGGCAGACGGCCTTGAGAAAGGCAAGCTGCCGTGGGTGGGGCAAAGCCACCATGGGCAAGGCAAAAAGCCGCCACGGGCAGGGCGGAGCCCCGACGGGCATGGCAAAGTCACCCATGAAACATGGAGCTGCCGCCTGGCAGCCCGCAAAAACACGGAGTACTGCTGTCTGCAAAACATGGAGTGGAGCCGCCCGTGAAAACGGAATGGAGCCACCCACGAACAGAGCGAGCCGCCTCTGCGGAGGGCTGACTGGGTGCGTCACTGCAAAAGAAGGGGGAGACAAGAAGCAGACATAGAAAAAAAACACAGAAGAATGGACACACAGCAAAAGCAAGCAGAAAGGGGGGGGGGGAGGATATGTAACAAAAAAAAACCCCAAAAAACAAAAAACAGTTGTTATAACCAAAATAAGACTTAAAGAACTAGGTCTCAATGTGCATGAAGGGAGAAGGATATTTTTAGAAGAATTATATTGGGTCGTCCAAAGTGCCTTTGAACTTATATTTGGTTGTGATTGCTAAATAAAGAAGAAGCCATACGTTAAAAGTTTGGACTCAAAACAGATGGAAAGGTATCCCTCTTCCTTAGCCTATAACACTGCAGAAACTTTCATGTGCTTCTCACAGCTTTCAGTGGATCAGCCCAAGTTTGAGTACTGAGTTTCTTTGGTTCATTTAGTCCTCAGGGAAGGAAATAACTGCTTTACTCAAAGGCTTTTTCTTCTGCATACTTCTTTGCTACGGTAAACAAAAATCTTATTAATGTCTGGGATCCTTAAGTAGAATGAGTGAAAACATTTTAAAGCCCCAGTGGATGGAGATCATGGAGAGTTGACAGAATTTAACACTTTGATACTTTACTCATAACTTTTTGCCATAGTACAGCACCATTGAATTTATGAGAATCTCTGTTCAACCTTCTCTCTAGGAAGTATAGCAATTTACTAAAAGTGGACAAGCAATTTATGGACCAAATTTAAGAATGGGTAATGAAAGCACAGAATTATGGAGCTGTACTGACCTCCGGAAATCATTTTGTATATACCCTTCAAAAAAATGAGTCTACCTAACCCTTCCATGTTGAGTTACTATGTATTACAATCTTAATAGGCATCCAGAAAGAAAAAGTTAAAGCCTTTTTAGATAGCCTGTTCTGGTTTAATGCTGTCAAGAATTTCCTCTTCTTATCTAAACTAGTTTCTTCTTTCTACAAATTAAGATGCTTTCCTCTTTTAACCATGGAGAAGATGGAGAATAGCCAGTTACAATTCTTTTTAGAGGACAAGTTCATATATCATACATCCCTTTCCTAGAGACCAAGAATTTAAAGTTTACAAACATAGTTATACTAATTGATGTTTTAAAATTTGTATTGAAAAGAAAATAGGTACATTCCCCAGCCAGTTTATAAATTATCTCTGACAAATCAGCACTGTTTTTGCACCTTCTAAATTAGAAGCATTTTATGCAGAACCACAGATGCCTTTTTCATTTAATCATTCAGTGAATAACAGAACATAAAGAGTATCTATCTTGGAAGGAAAACTACTCTGTAGATGTAGGTCTAATTAATAATGTCAGGATGATCTCTTTTGGACTCTGATCAACTCCACTATTTATATACAGCTTGTTTATATTACTTCCAAAAATTGTATTGACAGGTTAAATTCATCCTGTGCTATTTTAAGATCTTTTCCAGTAAAGAAGCATTTGTGCTACCATATTAAATTTTTATAATAAGTTGTACAAGAAGTACAATTTTTCTGCAAACGTCCAAGTTTTTTAAAACTTTAAAAGATTTATGAGATTCTTATGATCAAATGTATGTTTTATTTTCTTCTTTCAGTGTTCTTTTTAACATACATACATAGTACAGAGCTTCGAACCTAGCAGACATACTTTTAAAAACACTAGGTGAATTATTTCTATAAGTATGTAAAAATATTCTGGTTAGAAAAGAAAATTTGGACCACATTTTCTCAATCAAATTTACCTTCTCAATGAGCTAGAATGGTTTACTAAAAGACTTGCCCACAAGATTTACTGGTTTAAGGGCAGAAACTATGGCTTATTCATCTTTGTATTTCTGGATCCTAACAGAATATCTGATATTGAAAAATGTTGACTGACTAAATGAAATGAACTCAAAATTTCAAATTGTATTATTTTAGCTATTTTCCCTAGCCTTGATGTTCAGACAAATTATATGTACTCTTTTCAACAATGAATGGTAATAGTTATTGAGTACTGAATGAGTATATATGAGTACTAAATGAGTACATATAAAAAATCTAAATGTTGACTTTCGTTAACAAGTAATCAAGAATACCAAGTTATCAAGAATAGAAACCACATATGTTTCTATTCTGGGGAGCAGCTAAGCGTTATATTACACCAAAATCTCTAGAATTTCTTTTCCCAACCTAGGAAAGCTGGCACACACTGCATGGGCTTTGCTAGTGGGGGACTTACTAGTGTCTACTTTTTTTGCAGTCTGCAGACAGCTATACAGTGAAAGGAAACTCATATGATTTTGGCATTAGATTTAATACCCAAACAGCATGTACTCTGGATACTACCACAGGGCAGAAGACAGCCTCCTATTTCATACGATGAGGGAGTATAAACACACCTCTTGGTCCCAGAAATTGCTACTGTCAGCTTAATTTAGAATGGCTCTGAATGAATGGGCCCAGAACACCACTGCAATACTCTTGACTTGATGTATATACAGTCGACCATTATTCAGGGCCTTGTGCAAAAAATATATGTTGCTATTACTAATAAAACAGCACACACTAAAATTACTATGAGTTTCAATGTTCACAGTAGTCTCAGCTTCACTGGAGAAGTACCCTATATTTATATATGTTTTGTTGCTTTCTTAAGTATATTCTAAAGTATCAGGATAAAAAGTAGTGTTAAAGTCAATGATCATTTTACATTCCTTATGTAATCTATTATGCCTTTAACAAAACTTGTTCTTCCATATATTTGCCACATCAAGTACTGTGTTATGTGCAATGTAGCCACTCTACATATACTCTAAGACCAACATCTAGGTAGAGGAGAGCAAATTAGTTACTCTTTTAGTGCAAAATAGTTCCCTTGTATTCACATGTAATTTACATGTTATTAAACAACTAATTTAAGCACAATATAAATTGCTTAGATTTACGTCTGTGTTTTGGGGGTTAAGCTTATACAGACCATTTTAAAGGACTGTATCAGATTTTAGTTCCATGTGTTCTAGAGACTTTCTAAAAGTTTCAGAGATATAATTTGACTTAATAAATAAAACCTATGTATTTTTTTAATGGTTCATTCATTAGGAGGTAAATGTTAAGTACCTCCTACATATTGAGTATTTTCTCACTTTAAAAAGTATATTTAGGGGCCGGCTGTAGCTCAATTGGTAGAGCGACGGTTTACCATGTGGGAGGCCCCGGGTTCGGTTCCCGGGGCCTCCTTGGCAGGCAGACTGCCTTGAGAAGGCAAGCCACCACAGGCAGGGCAAAAGCTGCCACAGGCAGGGCAAGCCGCCCGTGAGAGGCAAGGCCATCTGTGGGCAGGCAAGGCCATCCGCGAGCAGGCAAGGCCGCCGCCGGGTGAGCTGACTTGGTGGGTCGCCGCAACGGGGGGGAGACAAGCAGACACAGAAGAACGCAAAAATTAACACAGCAAGAACAAGAAGAAAGGGGGGAGGGGATAAATAAAATATAAAATAAAATAAAATAAAATGCATATTTAAAATCCTAGCATCAACTGCAAACATAGTTAATAGTAAGAGGGATAGAAATAGAGAAAAAGAGATTGAGATGGAGAGGGAGATGGAGATGGAGAAGGAAAAGAAGAGGAAATGGAAAGAGGGAATGAAGAGAGGGAAGGGAAGAAAGAGGAAAAGGTAGTGAGAAAGAGAAAATCATATGCAAATGTCATTTTCAGATGATGTAAGCTTTGCTAATACAATCAGTGATTTAGACCTCTAAAAAAAGCAAGCCAAACTCCCTTGCAACTTTTCCTCGGCTTATAAGAAGAAAGTAAGCATGTTCCTAAACACCCCCAAAGATATTCTTATGAATGCTCTCAGTGGTGGCGCTGCTGCTTTTTGAGACTGTTTCCTGTATTCCCCGATTCTTCCAATCTCTTTTTTTTTTTTTAACAGAGGGAATAGAAAGAGAAAAGTCATCTCCATCAACTGCTGGTACATCTAACATTTCAAAGTGAAGCACTGGCAGAAAATTTGGGGGCAGAAAGATTTGTGGGACATTGTCTGAAGCATCACCAAAAGACAGTTTTCTAGTCGCTGAAGATAGAACAGAACACTCTCAGATCCTGGTCTTTCCTAAAAGAAAGGCTACATGCTTCATTCTTTGAAGTCAACTAATAGCTTCTTCCCCAAGTGAAGTTCAGCTGGAACTGGGCAAGCCTTGGCTGGGTCCACTTTCTTACTCATCAAAACCTTCTTTTCTCCTATAATAATAAAAAATAATTTTCTTTGCCCTAGGAAAACGTTGCCTGGAAAATGGCTTACAGCAGGGAATACTCAACTTTTGTGAGGTAAATGCACTATTACAGAGCACTAAGTTATTTGTAAAATCACTGCTTTAGGCTCTAATTGTTGGCTATGTAGTTTCAAGAGTTAATGAACTCCATACTGGAGAAGGGTTTATTATAGCATAAAATTTCCCCAACCCAATAGAAGAAAATACTTCCTCATCTTTATAACATTAACTTATAGAGTTTATACTCTAAGGCAAAGAAAATAACACACTAAGGATTAGTCATATACAACCAAAAATGTACATCATCCCTGTGCTAGAAATTTAAAAGCTCTGGGGAGAAGAGCACAGCTTAATTAAAAAATCTACATAATCACTTACATCTGCTAAAAATGTGTTCAGAAACCATACTGAAACTTCATTTCATTGAAGTGCTATTAGGCACAATATATCCAATGAAGCATTGTTAAGGGTATAGAAGGTTACATTAATTTTTTTAGAAAAAAAATAGAATACTATAAAGAATACAAATATGTTATTCCTAAGTGCAATTTCTTTGAGCTAGCATTGGATTTTTAACACTTCTATTAAGATTAATGTTCAACCTTGTAAACACTTCTGTCCTTATTTGTCCTCTTCAAAGACTTACTCCATCATCCATAAGGCCCAGTAATGACAGATAGAATATAGAGGCTACCTACAAATGGAGCACCAACGTTTTCATTGCTTCTCAACTCAAATTCAAGTTAATGTAGACAAAAATGTCTTGGTAACACCTAGAGAAGGATTATAACACTTATACTTTCTGTAAGAGAAAAAATTAAGGAGCATGGAAGTTTAATATAATGCATACTTGTAATAAGAAATAACCTAAAAGGGATTTCCTCTCACTGAGAGAACAGAATTCAAAATTATGTTTTTCCCCATATATTTGCAAACAATCAGGTATCAGTATTTCAAATGATTTGGTTTTGGTTAAGAAATTGAATATTTCTCATTTACTTTCTCTTAAGTTTACTTCTACATAAACAGGAATGTGTAGCTTTCATTGGCACATACAGACTTATATGTAGACATAGTTACTCAGAGACACATCCCTCATGTTTATGTCTTCTGTACAAAGAGCTTATGAATAAATATGTACTGAGAAAGAACCATCAATCATTTCACCATCTAGAAAGTCAGTTTTCTCCTATTTAGGGACATATTTGCAGCCTAATTTAAAGAAAATAGCCACTAAAGAAATATATTTTGAAATGAATTATGTTTTGCCTATCATAGCTATCAACCTTGTAGCCACTCTACTAAAACTACGAGATCTACTACCTGTCAATGAGTGAAGGCACTCAGTTGAGCAATCCACAACTGGAGAGGATTAGCTTACAACTGCTGCCACTATCAGCAAAACAGCAAGAAGGAGACAGTTCATTTTACAGAAACTTAATGGAGTGTATGGCTCTGGCTGTTTAATACAAGCACTGTCAAGGCATCTAAGCAAAAAGTCTCAGCTGTCACACTGACAAGCTGAGTAGAATTATTTGTCACAGTACACTAGATAAGGTACCATTAGAATGGTGCATGATTCTGCTACCATACATCTCCATATTGTAACCACAGACAGCATGCTTATGGTTGCCACAGTCATATGACGATGGCATTTCTCCAAATGACTTTTCATCATAGCCTAGATATGAGACTTCAACATGCCACCTTATTAGCATTTTTAAATGACAGCAGAATACTAAGGTTTGATAATATCTTAATACATATATACATTTGCTAAAAATCTTTTTGTTTATTTAATATTTATATAGAGAAATTGCACACACCTATATATACATGCTCATATGTATACCCAAACACACACACAACCTAGCAATGTCTGTGAGTCAACTGTTCTTTGGTTTTCATTTGCTGTCCATATCTAAAAAACTCTGATTTTACTGTTACTAGAGAACATATATACTGAACAACTGATAAAAAATAAAAACTGTTGATCATGAACAAATTATACATTCCTGTGGTCCTCTTTATAAAGACACTGAAAATATATAACTTTGCCCAACTGACAATACCTAATTTAAGGAAACTAATTAATCAATATTAAGTTTCTAATATCAAGGGAAAAATAATTTTCTTTGGCTGAACAGAAGTTCACCATTTTCACTCAGTCTTAAAAATAGATTCAGAGTATATAATTTAGCATAGCCCTATTTAAGCAGTCATTTCTACTGAAATATTATTTTAGAGAGGAAATATGAAAATAAAAGCCTGTAAATTCCTAAAAATTGATGCTGTTTTAAAAAATAAAGCACAATTCTAGTTTCCCTAAATTAAATTACATGGCAAGACATTTCAGACATAAAGACTTGTAATTAATTTCCAATTAAATTTCCCACTGTTTCTTTTCATTTAATAGGGATTTTATTACTAATAATGTTTACAAGTGACTCCTCAGAAAATAAGTAACTTCTTCAAAATAAAGTACAGAGCTTTCACTTTTAGTTAAGTTTATTAACTCACTCAATATATTTATTAAAAGCTAAGTGTTAAATTTTGAGTTACTGAGGAATAACTTGGGGAATAAAGATAGTGAGACATGGATTTTCCCTCAAAGAATTTATCAAATAGAGATAAGACATGTATAAATATAATACAATACAGAAAGTGAAAAGTGCTATGAGAAAAAAACTGGGAGAGGACTCTTGGTATCTTATGCCTGGTTTCCTCTAGACTTTGCCCCATGCACCCTTTCCTTTTGCTTATTTTGCTTCATATCCTTTCACTGTAATAAATAATGATTGTAAGTACAACTATATGCTGAATCCTTTGACTCTTCCTGGTGAAACATCATACCTGATGGTGGTTTGGGGGACAACTGACACAGAAGGCTTCATATTCCTAAAGAAAAAGGAGGTTCAAACAAGTATAATGATTAGATGGGATGAATGGCAGATAAAAGGTGGTCATTAAAAGCAGGTGATTTGAGTGAAACAGACTTCAGTTCAAATGTCAGCTCTACCATTGACTAGCAATGGGCAAGGCATTCCACTGGCACATTTAACAGGAAATGTCCAGTACACAGTTGGATATACTAATCTAAAGCTGGTTGTGAGGTTTACAACATTTTTGGAACCTTATAGTATAGGTAGTTGAACCATGGGAAGTGGTGAGTTCATTTAGGCAGAATATTTTATTGAGGAGAAGAGTGAGCCCAGGTCTAAATCACAGATCAAACCAACAGTTAGGTGCAAAAAATAAAAGATTGAGTCCAAGATGGAGTTAGTGTAGTGGTTCTTTTTAGTGTGGCCCCTAGCCAGCAGGATAAAGCATCATCAGGAAATTCATTAGAAATGCAAATTTTCATTCCTTACCCAAGACACCATGGAAATAATAAATCCTAGGGCCCAGCAATCAGTATTTCAACAAACCCTCAAGGTGGTTCTTACACATGCTCAAGTTTGAGAACCACCAAGCTAGCATTTAAAACTCCATTAAGTAAGTCAGAACCTGGATATACAGTCAGAAATCTGAAAGGAACCAGGCCAGTAATGTGCATTGAAATTGAGTGAGAGAAGATAGTCAAGGAGATCTGGCTTAGCCATGTCAATGGCAGTAGAGAGCTCCTATAAGATAAGGACTTTGATAGGTCCATTGCAGTTGGCAGTTTGGCTTTTTAAAGAAAAACAGTTTCACTAAACTAGTAGAGGCAGAAGTCAAATGGAAAAGAGTTAAGATGAAAGAATGGAAGGTGAGGAAATGGAGACACATAGAGCCAACTCTTTCAATAATTTTAAGTGTGAAGGAATGGGATTGTATAGTAAAGTGAAGGGGGTCATGGCAGGGATTTATTGCTGAAATTGTTTTTGCTGTTGTTTTTTTTTTTAAGGTGGAAAATATTTTACCATGTAATAGGTCAAAATAGCAGAGAGAAGGAAATTGACAATATATCGAGAAAAGAGGTAATACTCACTAGAGCAAAATACAGAGCAGAAATAGAGTATATGGAAAGGTGAGATGGACAGAAAGACTGATAGGAAATGCTGGGGAATGCAACTGAAAGTGTAAACTATTCATCTGTGGTAGGGCCATTTTTTCCAATTTGCATCATTTTCCTTCCATGTTGTTCATCTGGTTAGATATAAAGCATACAGAGAAAATTGTAATAATCCATTAGGTATCACCAATGTCTGACATAGTAGAGGCTCAAAAATTGTTTCATAAAATAATTAATACAGAAATGATGCAAAAATTCATTCCATTTTCTCTAGAAAGTGGCCCTCCTGATGAGCAAGAGAGAGAAGGAAAGGAAGACAGATAGCGAGGAGAGAGGAAAGGGGGACAAGGGAGAGGAATAGGAAGAAGGAAGAGAAATAAAACGGATGAGTGTGAGATGTGTGTAGGAGGAATTCCAACCACCTTACAAGAAGTGAATCTGTTCCCAACTCAACAGTCAGTGAGATAATATTGGTAGCTTGACATTTGCTATCACAAAAATTTATACCACAAAATAGGCAAACATAGGGCTTTGCTTTTCTGGAGAGCCAGTTTTTAAATATGATCAGCACAGTAATGGAAAGTGCTAAGAGGTAGCAGAGCAATGAAGCAAACAACTAGCCACTTAAGGTTTCCTTACTCTGGTCTTCATCAGCAAAACTATGAAAAAAGGAATTGACATCTGTATTAGGTACCTATAAATCAGGACTCAGATACTTAATTACAGAGCTGGTAGGTGGCATAGGAATTTAGACTTAGACTTAACAGACACTAAAACTTATTCTTGTTTCCTATGCATGCCTTATCATAAAAATCATCTGCATTTCTGATTAAGACATATATTCCTGTGCCCCTTTTCTGCCTTACTAAATCAGGATCTCCGCGGGAAGGGTCTGGAAATACATGCAAACTACATGATTCTTAGTAGCAGGCAAATCTGGAAAATACTATACTATATTCCACTCTCTGCAGGTCCTTTTGGGTTTACTAGTCTAGGTCACAAGCATAAAAAGACTCAGATCCACAGCCTAATTCAGGGATAAATACTGGGCACTGGGTAGTTGTGTATGTTGCAGGCCTCAGTAACATGAGATTTTTAGAGAACAAAGAGGAAGAACAGTTTATAAAAGTCAGAGGGAAGTTGCCAAGACATGAATGGCATCATTCTCAGAATGATCCTATGGTCAAAGGTAATCAGATCTTGAGAATCTTCCCAACAATACCCTCAAAATAATTTCCATTTTAAAGCTGAGGAAAGGGAGGTTTGGGGAAAGTTAAGAAACTTGATTAGAGGCATACTATGTTTCAGAGGTGAAGGCACCTAGATGCTCCTATATTCCTAACACTAGACCAGGTTGACTTTGCATTCTATGGCGGGTTAAAGTTTTAGGAATAAATGTCAATATTGTTAATGATTGGGTCAAAGTGTCATCTATAGAAAATAAAACTTAAAAAGGACGTTTCCCCCTTTAAGTCAAACTCCAAGGCAGCTTACTGAATAAAGAAGAAAAATCCTCAATCTTACCAGTTATTTGCAATCTAAAACAAGTGGCCCTTTAAATCTAGACATCCATATACTGGAACCATCTAAATATCACAGAAAAATCAAGAAATCAGTAAACTATTTCATAGACCATAATAACAGTGACCACGTAGCTGGAGGGCTCAGAACTCTGCACAGCATCTGATGGCATCTGTCATTAAGCATCCATGCTTCCCTCAATTATTGCTCGGCCATCATTATTTTTCAAGATGCTAACCTAACATGCTGCACATGACAGGTGTCTCACAATAACTAGAGATCCGCCCTCTATCTTGCCAAAACATTAAGAGTCAGGTGGGAAGGAAGTATTAATCTGCGAGCATAAAAGCCCACAAACAACAACAAAAAAATGGACTTCTCCAAGACGGTCCATATACCAAGGATTTCTGTTTCATGAGTTTGGTAAAATTAAACAGCAGCCTAAAGATAAAGCCTATGGTTAATTTAACTTACATCTCTAAATAAGAAGCTGGAATCATTTACCTTATAAAAATTAGCTTTCTCCCTTGTTTAGGAAAGCAACATAGCCATACTGGTTTAGAATATGGGCTCTGGAGTCAGACTGCTTGGGTTTGAATTCCAGCCCTCAATAACTGCAACATACTGGGCAAGTACATATATGAACTCTGTGTGTCTCAATTTCCCCATCTTCAAAGTAATAGCAGTACTTTCCTCAAAAGTGAAGACTGGATTAGTGAAAACTCATAAAACAGAACTATTCTGACATGCACTAACCACGCACACACACAAAATGTTTGCTAATAATTCCCCTTTCAAACTCTGTCCCTGAAATGAATTATATCATAAATGAATTAGATAGTTTATGTTGACAATAAGAGTAACTAATTAACAATTTACAGTTAAAATAATTAATTATGAAGATTAATACCGTCTCTGAAATATAGTCAGCTATCTTCTACGATCTAAGGAACATACACAACTATTGTCCTACAAAAACGTTTGAAATTCTTGATTATATCAGTCTGAGCATTGTATGGTCTGTTTACTCAATCAATTGGTTGGTTTGAGTTGAGGTGAGTGACAGTTGGAAAAACTGAAATATCTATCTTTCATACACACATAAACACCATATGTAGTCACAATTAAACACATTGAATTCATATCTTTTGCTAAGCAATTTATCCTTGCAAGGAAAAAAATTAGGTCATAATAGATCTTACTGTAAGTTTAGCCTTAGCTCTCAGGGCTGATGAAAACTATTGTTTTAGGTGCACTATTAGCCAGATAAGTAATGAAAACAAGAAAAATTACCAGAAACAACTCTCTCTGTTAATGAGGAGAAAAATTAGTCAACTTTGCAGTTCTAAAATTATTTCTTTCTATATTGTAGTTTCAAATATTCTAGACGGGATCAAGTAAAGGTATTACTTTAAGTATCTGATTAGTTACCTAAAGATGAAAAAGGCTCCAAGAGGAGATCCCTTGATACCAGAATTATGTAGATCATTACTGAGCATAAGTTCCAATTCTTGCCCAACTACTGATGCTAATTACTTTCTCAGGTATTATTCCTCAGGACAGGCTAAAAATGTAGCTTACTATCCCATCATTAAAAAAGAAGTACTCTGTTCCAAATTTAAATTCCCTTAGTTTGTAAGGCATCTTATACAACTCTATGCCAGCTTTTTTTCACAATAATTGCTATATAACATCTTTCAATCAGGTAATTTACATATTAAGGATTTGGGTATGACTCACTATTACAGCTATTTTATGCTGAAATCTCAATTTTAAAATAATTACTCACATAGGTATGACTTTTCCTTAAGAATATTATTAAATCCAATAGGGAAATATTTAAAAATAACTTCATCTGAGAGAACAAAAAAACTTGATAATTTCTGAAAAGCACAGACTTATGTCTGATGGGGTATTATGGCTAAAACCCGTAAAACAACTAATCGACTAAACAAATAAACAAAAAAACTAAAGAGAAGTATTCTTTGAAGATGTTTGTATATTAGCTGTTAACTTTTCATTCTGACATGTGATTTTGAAACCCATGACAATGAAAAGATTGCAGTTTCTAAAAGACAAAAAAGGTATAAAATGTCTTACTTTATAGCAAGTCTTCAGATAGTAACCAAAATTCTTTCAAAAGTCTTTAAGTGTGCAAGGTAAACTTTGCACTTTGTGTTAGTCCATTTAACTCATTCCAACATCTTGCAAAAGAGATGATGGGAAGTTTTCATTTCCATGTTCCATCCATCAGGTATGCTACCAACCTCACCTGAATCAACAAAGAAGTCCTCTGAACTCATTATAGCATGATAGACTGTTATACTGAATACTCATACTGACATACTAGACTAGAATTATGAATTGGGAAATCTGTTTTGTATTCTGTTGTGATTTATCTGTCATCGATTGTCCGGCCAATTCAAATGCAATTCCCTATTTTTCTCTTCTACATTTTAGGGACCTAGGAAGGCCAAGTTGAAAAAAGTAGTTTGAGGCCACCGTAAGGCTAATGGAGCCTTTTCTGTTTCAAGATGAAAGAGCAAAAATTATTATTGTGTAGCTTTCACTTTATCTATCCCCAGAGGATCAGCTAAGGTTCTTAGTCTATCAACCACTTTCACAGTCTTTAATGATGAATAATGTCTGTTGAATCAGGGATTCCCTCTTGAAGAGATGTTAGTTCTGCTCTCTCCTCTGTGACAACTGATGTTGCTTTGGTTGTATTATTAAGAAAGGGAAATCTGTTCACCTCTTTGGATTCAGTACCAGCAGCAACTGTGGACAAAGGAAACACATGATACCAATGGAAACCTGTTTTAAAATGTTATCCTTGAATTTCACTGAAATATGTATAGCTAGCATTTATTGAATATCTATTTTCTATCAAATACTATGCTAAATGTTTCCATGCATTATCTTAAGTAATCCTCACCATAACAGAAAAAAAAATTAAAGAACTATAAGGTAAGTACTGTTAATGTGATCATTTTACTTATAAAGACTTTGAGGTTCAGAAATGTTAAGTGGCTGGTCCAAGGAAATATGGGATTAGTATTTGAACTGAGAAGAATAAAACCAAAACTTAAGAACTTTACTATTATGTTAACTGCTAGAGGATAGTTTTTGCTCTATTCCACTCATGTAATTATGGTTTTGTTTTGTTGACATTCACTAAACCTTAACTTCAATTTTTAAAAAAATTTAATACCAATGATGAGGACACAATAAGTAAAGAAATTTAATTCTCATTTCAATGTGACTTTAAAACATTTTGATAAGTTATATTTGTATCTGGATTCGTAATTTTATTCCAATTCAAAAAATCCAAGCAAGAAAACATTTTTATGGTATCTTCTGAAATCTTACCTATGAGGTAGATGCTAAATGCTAAGTTCTTTGAAATAACAGGTTTAAAGGTAGAGTTGTAAATACTTCTACTTGGCATAAACGATGCATTCACTGCATTGTCTTTTAATGTTTAACATAAGACAAGAAGAATCTAGCTGTTATAAATATCAAGACAATCCTTTAAAACATTTGTATATATTTATATAAAAATCTATGGTTCTGATTAATGCATTGAGAAGGACCACAAAAGGAAGAGTTGAGAGGATCATTCTTGTAGTTAGTAGAGAGCTTTAGAAAATAAGCTTAGTTCCAAGGAAGGAATTTTGCTATTCTTGTCTATGGTTTTCTAAATACTCCTCTCTTGGGTATAGTGGGTAAACCTAGCACAAACCTCTAACAACAAGTTTTGACTCTTAGAAATTAATGTGAAAATACAAATAATGCCATGATCTCTAAGTTAAGGAAAAAATATGATTTTTTGGTTTATTCATTTTTAAATATGTAGATGATTGTTTACCTAAGAAAATCCTCAACAGGCAATATCAACAAGGAGTGAAAAAGCATCATGAGCCCTAATATTTAATAATCTAGTATTCTATTTGCTGCAATTTTACCCAAAAGTGATTTAACTCAGGAATAAAAATCTTCAAATGTGTTTTGACTTACTATGTTTAATTGTTGCTTTCTAGCTTCCTAACGCCAGATTGCACAGTAATTAAATTGTGCAGGATCATACTGCTAGTCAGTGGCAAGGGCAGGATCTGAAGCCTGGCAATCTGACTCCAGAATATGATCTTAATCAGAAACTATACTGGCCTCATGTTGTATTCTACTATCTGTATAGAAAAGTTTGGAAGGCATGGGATGTGAATAGTGCTTATTTCTGGTTGTCAGATTATTATTTTTTATCATTATTTCCCCCTTTTTCTACAATGAATGTGATTTATTGTGCAATTCATTTTTAAGTGAAAAAATATTGTCTGTCTTTTGATTGAAGAATGAGCTAGAGACAAAAACACCATGAGGTCTTATGATTGAGAACTACTAATACAGGATCCAGGATAGGGACTCTGATATCCCAATGCTCCACATCATTAGATGTCTCTGAATTGACAATGAATCTGGGTATGACTCCTTCTGAACTTTGCCATCTCAAAGGGCAGAAGAACAATATTGTTCTAATTATCAACATTGTTCTCTTGCAGTCACCCATCAGAAGTCATGTTACTGATGTCTGGTTTCTCCTTTAAGGTTTACACAAAGTTTTTATGCTTCTTCCCTTTGTCTTTAACCAGCAGAAGATTGGAATTAATATTTAGGAGATTTCTAAGACATAGCGAGTTCAGCTGGTACTCCTACAATGTGACCTAATGCATTGGTTCTCAACCCTGCCTACTGTATTTTTTTAAACTCCACAACTGATTTTGATGCATAGCCAGGGCTGAGAGTTTCTGCAGCATATGTATTATGGCATAGCGTATTAACTCACTTGTGGTACTTCAGGAGTCAGAATTGCAATGTGGGCAAATGAAACTAACAATTTCAGAACATGCGTTATTATGCATATTGTTATGTATACAACTATTAGAAAGTGCTGTGATTTATTTTAGAATGGGGAAATAAATGTAAATAAATAAAATAGGTGATTTAATATAAACCAATGTATCTGATTTAGAAAGGGTATGAGGATAAGCAGGAGTGCAATACTGAAAAACCAAGAGAAAGCAAATTTCTGAAGTTGACCAATAGAGTAGATATTTAGTGAATAATCACAGCCTCGTGATCAAACTGAAATTGTATTCTAAGCAAAATTATGTTGGTTTAATAAATAATAGAGCATCAGTATGGACACAATAGTATCCAGGACTTAGTGAAAAGTCAGAAAGGAAAGGCCAACAGGATGCATAGTAGCAAATAAGATCAAGTACCTGAGATGTCACAAAATAAAAATTCATGACAACTCTCCCCATAGTAATTGTTTCATGTAAGATGAAGACCAGATACTTAAAAAGTACACTTGACCTTCATTTGTTGATTCACTTAAGATTTTTTTTTTTTTGGAAAAATGTTAAGGACTAACAAAAAAAAATTTTAAATAATTTGCTGTGAGTAGGTTTGTAGGAAGTTGAAAAGCTGAACCACATAAAATGCGTACTGCATCTCCTAGTCTTTGTTCTTCATCCCACTCCCAGTAATCTCATACTTTTGTGTAGGAATGTATTTTTAAGTATGTGATGTGTATTTACTTGCTTTTGTATTACTTAGGCATAAATTTCTGGTTAAAGTAAATTTTTTTCTGATTGTCTATTTCATAAACATATTGTTTTGCATTTGCAACCCCACTCATCCCTGGTTTTCCAACCCCTTCACCAGCCATTTTTTATCAGTCTCTTTGGTTCCTCTTCTTTTCAAAGACTTCATATCAAGTCTTATCAATCTACAAGCTCTTTTTGAGTACCTTTTTCAAACCCATGGCTTTAAATATCAAAGATATGCAAAGGATTTCTAAGATTATGTCACCAGCTCTGGCCTTTACCAGAGACCCCAGACTCATCCAGGCAACCACGTGCATGACACCTCTATTAGTATATCTGATGGGTTTCTCAGCTTAAAACTCATGATGTCGTTCCTCAACCCACCAAATATATTTCTTTACAAGTCCTCTTCTCAGCAAAGGACATCCAGTAATAAAAATTTAAATGTGTTTGTGATTCCTTCTTTTCTCTTATCTCCCAAATTCAATTGTCAATAAATCTATAAATTCATCACTTTTCTACCTCTCCAAAAGTGCCATTGTTTTTCAAGACAAATAAGCTCTCAGAACTAGACTTCTGTATGGTTCCCTGACTCCCACTCCCCTTCTTAAAATATATTCTCCACACAGTATCTAGAAACATCTTATAAAATTTAAATCATAGTATATCACTTTCCTGTTTAAAACCATCCTGACTCCCAGTTGCACTTAAAATAAAAGCCCAAATTCATAAGTTGATATACAGGGCTCCAAATGATCTTGTTCCTGCCAAACTTTCCAAACATCATTTCATTTTATTCTTTCCTCATTCACTATGGTCAACCCAAAGTGACCTTTCCATTTCAAGAACATGGTAAATTCATTTCCAAATTTGGGTCTCTACACTAGTCCCAGAGATCTTCTAATGCTATTGGGGGGCAGGTAGCAGGGAGGGAAGACTGCTCTTTCCTTATTCCTAATGTTTCTTTTCAGGTGGAATGCTCTCCACTGTTATGATGCCTTCTGACACCCACTAGCCCTTTTCTCTCTTCTCATTATTAAATTTCAGAACAGCTGGACATGTTCTGATTCACTCTGCCTTTCTTCCTCTGGGAGTGTTATTGCCCACATAGTTTATGGGTTCTTCTCAATATGTGTAAGGCCTTTCCACCTCAAGAGACTGTCAGATACTGGGTGGTTAAATTTGACAAACTTGGCTCTCACAGTAAACTATATTCTCTAACCTGGCTACTATTAGAAAAAAGGTGCTATTTCCATATTTAATCCTTTTTTAATGTTTGATTTGTTCAGAAACTGGGATAAAGGAATGGTGTGTTTTACTGGAAACACCCTCGGAGACTTTACAATGCAGTAGGATCCTTCATCTAATTATTATATGAGAATAAATTTCACCTCTTCAAAGAGGTTGTTTTTGAGCACTTAATATATAGGATTCACCTAGTCACTCACTATCATATTACTCCATTTTAATGTCCTGAAGATCAATAATCATTATCTGTTACTTTTCTATTTTATTTTTTTGTTATTGTTTGCTATCTCCTATCTCCCATTGAGATTCATGAGAGTATGGACCTTACACTCTTCCCTGTTTACCACAGTATCCCTAGTATGGAATATAATGGGCACTCAATAAATATTTGATAAATTTATGAAAGAATGAGTTCTCGGTTGCCAAGCTATACTGACTGGTATATTTTTGCAGTAAAGCCCAGATGATCTTAAAAGCTATAAACTTGGCTGTGGCTATTTATCCCTTCTCTGTCCCCCTCCAACTCCAAACACCTAGCCTCTTAACTCTGGATCCACCAACCTTCATAAACAACCACAAATAATATAATGTATTCCTTTAAGGGTATTATTTTCAATGGGGCTCAGCATAAGTACTAGGTCTCTAAAGATTACCCTACTTGCTCACACTTTGCAAATATCATAGGTTAGAAACAGTTCTTAGCCTTGAACACTGATCAATTAAGGAATAAAAATTACACATTTATGATTTTAAACTGTATTTCTTAAGACTAATGAAAAGTTAGACAATTTAGGACTAACTCAAATTCATGTGCTATATTATATGACTATGAGTGACATTATTATTTATTTTCAATGTATTTTATACAGGTAGCTTCCTGAAAGCTTAGACAAATAGGAATAGTAGGGTCCCTATTTGATTATTCTGTTCCAAACAGAATAAGTATCTTATTCCAAGTTGTAATAAAAAATATTACTGATACCTAATGAAGGATTTTGATCAATTGTGTCCTTTTAATGATATGAATGGTTTTATACTACTCTTTCTTAGTCCATGAGTCCAATTCCTAAGCAGCTTTATGAACACTCAATTTAAGGAAAACATTTTTTAAAAATCAACAGATGAGAATGATATATATCTGATGCTATTTCCCAGAAACTAGAGTAATCTAACACACTGCTGATAAAATATAACTGATATTCCTTTTGAATATTGAACTGTGAATACTGAATACTGAACTTTGGAATTTCTAGACTTAAAAAATATATAGCTACTTTATATAACAGTGCACTTACTTTTTGAAAATGCAAATAAGAACCCAAACATTAACACAGCTACAGCCTGGGGCTAATACTAGGAATCAACAACCAAAAGAATGGAATCTAAGATATCCTTTTGGATGAGTGAAATTTGCAACAGTTTGGCAATATCGTATGTTTTACAGATGTCTATGCAAAGAAAATATTATATTTATATTTCTCCTGTTGTAATGTCAGTAAAGAAGTGATTTGAAAAAGTTGCATAAGAGACTAACAAGTAATAGTTGTCAAATTCTTAAGAATTATAACTAACATCTTAGACTGTAAGCTTCCTACTGACAATAGTTATGCCTATTAACTTATTTGATCAAAGATAATCACCTGATTAAAACATATCCTTTTTTAAAATAATGATAAATCAATAAACCAAGTAGTGTGATAGAATAATAAAACTGAAGTTTTCCTATGGTAATTATAAGACATTTTACTGTTCATTTAATTTGAAGTTGGGACTCAAAGAAAGTGGTCCTTATGGTGAGATCCCTGTGTCAAATGATACAAAACATGGGAAATTATCCACCTTTTTGTAATATGTTACTCTTTTTTTCAGACTATATTCATCTCAACCTTTGAAACTAAATTTCCAATATTTGGATAAAGAAAGATATAAACCCTTACTTTTCCAAGTAACATGTAGATTATAGATAAAGCTTTAAAAGACAGCAAAAGAAAAAATAGAATAGCAACTAAACTGTACATGTATCCAAGAGTCTGAGACATTATCATAATGCCTCAATTATGGCAACTGCTGAAATTAAATGCCTACAGATTTGACCCTAGGAGTATAGTGAAGTGTTTGCTGTAAAAATCACTTATTGTAAATGCTTAACATTGAATATACTCTATATTAACACAATTCCACAATAGCAATTTTGAGAACTGTCACTACATTTTTAATAAATCAGCCATATTGAACCATCCCATGTTACTTTTTTGGCTATCTGAAATATCTAGCTTTCTCCTTGCAAGTGTGTATTGCCTTCCAGGATCTTTATTCATTAAGACTCCATATATATTATGATGTAAGAATGGCTTGGTACTTTGGTGAGAAGTGAAAATTTAAAGAATTTAATGGAAAAATTATTCATGGAGCAGCATGTTAAAAGTAAGTGCATACAGTTTGATAAGTTATATACAAATAAGAATGAAATCATATAATTGGCAGCACTTATATTTTGGATTTATGCTGGATTTTGCCATCAGTTTGCATTAGGATTATCACAGCTACTTACTATTTAATAGCCTGGTATTAGGTCATTATGTTTTATTTACAAGTGACCATCAAAAAAAGATGTAAATATGGCTTTTCTTGTTTTTGCAGTACAACTATAATGTGTCTATCTTGTATGGTGAATTACATTTGCATTGCTAGCTAAATGAAACCTAGATATAACCTGTTTCTTCCTTAAAAACATAAAATTTAGAAAACTAGAAATTATTTGATGAACCATTAAATAAGAACTGAAGTCTAAAAACAAATGATGGTACATTTGTTACAGTTGATGTACAAATATTGATATTTTGCTACTAACCATGGTCAATGATTTACATTATGGTTTACATTTTGGACCATACACTTTTATAAATTTTGATTAAATTTAACATGGTCTGTATCCATTATTACAAGATCATATAGAGCAATTCCGTTGCCCCCAAAATGCCCCATGTTCCATCTATTTTATTCCTCCCTCCCTCTCCCCTTGGGACCCACGGTAACCACCAAGATTAACTCATTGAAAGACAAGATTCATAGTTACTTGGAACAATATTGAGGGCTTGACATACTGGCCTGTCCTCCCCTATTAGGAACTGCCTCTGCTCTCAAAAGATTCATGCTCCTCTATTTGACAACATAGCAGGACTCCCCAGGATGGGAGTCCAACACCTTCTTGCTCATTATGTGGGTCTCCACCCACTGATAGAACACACTATTACAAGATGAACACTTCACACTCCCTAGAAGTCTGCCCAAGGTGCACACATTTCCCCACATTCAACACCTTAAACCAGTAACTATCCCCTGCCATATTTGCCAAAAGAACATTCTCAATGTTGTTCTTTCAACCACATGCCTGCAAATCCCCATAGTTAATCTGCTCCCTCCCCCAACCCTCCCCCAGTTCCATGGACAGTCCAACCCAACCTCCCCACGGTAACCGCCTCACAGACCAGCCTCACCCAGCACAATAACATCACTGAACCAATGTTACGCCCACCTACTGCACAACTACACCCTTCTACCTTATCAAAGACATTGGTCATATGGGCATTGACTCACAACCTTCTGTCTCCTATAAACCTCATCTTCCAGATTCTAGCTCTGTGAGTCTGCTCAATTTGTTTAATTCATATAGTGAGGTCATGTAATATTCGTCCTTCAGTGCCTGGCTTGCTTCATTCAACATAAGGTGAACTTCAAGATTCATCCATGTTATCCTATGTATTAATACTGCATTCCTTCTTACAGCTGAATAATATTCCACTGTACATATATACCACAATTTGTTTATCCATTCATCTGTTGATGTACATTTGGGTTGTTTCCAACTTTTGGCAATAGTGAATAACGCCGCTATGAACATTTGGTGTGCATATAACTGTTTGTGTCCTTGCTTGTGATTCTTCTGGGTATATTCCCAGCAGTGGGATTGCTGGATAAAATGACAGTTCTATAGTTAGCTTCCAGAAGAACCACCAAACTATCCTGCACAATGGCTGCACCATTCTCCATTCCCACCAGCAGTGGATAAGGGTCCCACTCCTCCACATCCTCTTCAACACTTTCAGTCATCTGTTTTTTTAATAGCTACCAGTCT
>PVKH010002860.1:0-26158 GCA_004027955.1 Chaetophractus vellerosus | reverse complement strand
CAGAGCCGCCGTGGGCAGGGCAAAAAGCTGCCACGGACAGGGCAAAAGCCGCCACGGGCAGGGCAGGTCGCCCGCGGATGGAGCGCAGCCAGTCACCCGCGAACTGAAAGCCGGCCGTGAACCGACGCAGAGACCGCCCACAAGCGGGGAAAGCCGCACCTGCGCCGTGACCACTCTCGGCGCGTCGCCGCAGCGGGGGGAAGGGGAGATATGTAATAAAATAAATAAATCTTTAAAAAAAATAAAAAATAAAAAAATAAAAAAAATAAATAAATAAAAAGTACTTGCTATAATAAGAAAGGGCACAGGTATGGTCTTTTATAGATTTTTTCCATTTATAAATTCGTCCATTCTGCTAGACAGGAAACCAAAACACCAGGCTGTCTTGTCAGAGCTATCAAATGGCTGTAAGATCAAAAGAGATAAGAAAAAAATCTTCTGAAAAGTATAAACAGCAGGATAAGTATAAGAGGTCTTTTTATTCTTGTCCCTTTTTATAATCTCTCTTGGTGATTTCACCCTTCAAAGCTTTGCCCATGGACGTTAACCGAAATGACCACCACGTCTGCCCCTAAAGACTTGCCTTCTGCTCCAGGCCCCAGTCCCACAACCCAACTGTCCGTTGGATGGTTTCACCCACAGGCTGAGCAGGGATGGCAACTTTGAACGCATTATCTTTTCCTCCCCACTGTTTCCTCCCAGCCCACCTCAGCCTTCCTTTTTCTTGTGACATGGAAATCAGTCTGGGGAATCCATCTGACCTGTGTGCCCTTCCTCTGCTTCCCAGGATCCCTGGGTCAGGTAACGTCCTGCAGGGTTCCACTAATGGGAGGCACTCAAATGGGGAGGAAGGGAGAAGCCAAGTTATTTCTCGCCCTTCTTTCTGCCTTGGGTGATGACCCGAGCAATGGGCACACATTCTCATTGTTTCCACTCTCTCAGGACAGTCTTGCCATCATTCCAGCTTCTTCAGATGGCAACCTCTGGGCGCCAATAAAACCACCTCTTCACTTTATCTCTCCAGCCTCCATATGGCTGTGCTTTCTGTCTGTGGCTGATCTTTGTGTTGTATCCCCATCCCTTCACTGGCTTCCCAGCAATTCCATCACCTGTGTAACCAATTCTCTACATTAAATTTCCTGTGTTAAATAGTCAGAGTTGGTTCTGCTTTCCTAATTGAACTCGATGATGCAGCAGGTATGTGATTTTCCAGGAACAGAGGTTCTGCTGCTTCAAGCCCCATCGTGTCTACAATATGGTATTGGAGCAGAAAGATAGAACCGGGTAGCCTACTACAAGGTCCCTTTAGGATCAAAGGGGGATAGGAGAGGATATGCAGAACTCACAGGCTAGGCCCTAGGCCCACACTTCGCAGATCTGGTTGCATGCATATGGAAATCACTTGGGGTGATTTGATAAAATGCCAAGAGATTGTGATTTAATTTGTGTGCAGTGGAGCCTGGGTATGGGCAATTTTTTTAAAGCTCCCTAGGCGATTCTAATGTATAGCTTGAGTTAAGATGCACTGCACTAGATAATAGGATTTGGGCTGTTGCTGCTGGAGTGTGTGTGTGTGTGTGTGTGTGTGTGTGTAAGAGAGAGACAGACAGACAGACAGAGAGATAGAGAGAGAGAGAGAGAGAAGCAATGAGATAAAACTGTCAACAATGACCAGAGAATTAACAAAGTGAAATGAAAAATGAAAACTGTGCCTTAGGCTGAAAAAGCCAAATACTAATTATATCATTTATGCGAAGAACTGATCATTATGCCTTTTAGCACAATCAAGATTATTCAGAACATTTCATTCACTGTGCTTGTTGTGAGGTTTGGTTGTCTCCCTTAGAAAGCTCTACGAGTATACAAGATGCGACAAAGCAATAATGAATCTGCATTCACAAGTTACATCCGCAAACCAGGGTCCTTATTTTCCCATCAGTCCTCAGGACTTGCCAGTCAGGCAACAAAGCCATCTGATCAGCACTTTAAAAACACCCACGTGAAGACATCAGGGGGCTGTCTCCACCACCACATCACACTGCCTCCTGCTGCTATCCTCTTGCTCAACTTCAAACAGAGGCATTCAGCCAGCCCACAGAGCAGCTCTGGCTATGAAATCTGGAAGGAAATGCTACGATATTCAACACAAGGCAATCAGAGACTGCTAATGAACAGCAAAAGAAATTTACTTATAAGCAATTTCCCTTCACCCAGGCAGGAGCAAATACCATGAGGCCACTTGAAAATTTGAGGGATAGTTCCTGTGTTGGAATTTTCTGTAAAATCTTTCTCAATGATTGAATCTAACTAGAAAAAATGTTGCTTGGAATTGGCAGGATGGAAGCACATTACAGATAAAAGAGGACTATTAACACTTCAGGGCAGAGAAAGCAAGCCCAAGAGCAAATTGCATGAAATTCAGAACTTGAATGAAGAGGCCGTCCTATAATAAAGGAAATAGCAACTTGTTTTTCAAGGAGTCATAAAATTTAGAGTTAGAAGAAAGCTTAGAAAACATTGAATAATATCTAAGCCCAAGCTCCTCAGACTGCAAAAAAAGAACCTGGGGCTCAGAAGGGGTAAATAATTTGCCCAGGGTCACCAGGTAGTGAATTACACAGCAAAGGCGGGTACCTTTTCTCTACGCAGCATCAGCACCCCCTGGGAGCCTGCTAGAAATGCAGAGTCTCAGGCCCCACCCCAGATCTACTCCTTCAGAACCTCCATTTTAACCACAAGCCCAGGTGATTTACAAGCACAATACAATTTGAGAAAGACTGTTCTAAATCACAATTGGACCCCTCTGAGGCCTGGCTCTGGAGCCTAAAGCAGAAACTGATATTAAAATTCATAAATGCAAGAAAGGAAAGTGTAATTGATGTAAAATGAGTGCATTTAGATTGGTTTTACAACCTGGCACCCACTTACGTGACTTGAGCTTCTAAGGATCCGAGGCATGGAACATAGAAGGAGCTTGGTAAAAATGTGTCAGGCAAATAAATAAGACCTTGTCATATGAAGAGAAAAGATTCTAGGGCAGAGACTTTGGATGTTCAATTTGACACACATTTGCTAAGTGCTGTGCTAGGTAGAGGAGAGACATTGACTACAAACCCATGGACAAAGAAGGTCATGGTTTGGGGGACAAGGTTTAAAAATATGTACTCCTAGAGGACAAGGACTGTCTCTTCCCTTTTCTCTCTTTAAATGTTCTGTGCACACAAAGGTACACCATGCCAATAGTCACAAATGTCGTTTTAATTGGAAGCTTTCCACACCCTTGTCATACAGTGGAAATTGTGGAGTGATGGGGGTGGATTGAGACATAAGAACTTGGCTTCTCAACCTCCTGCACTTTTGGATCTATCCCCCACTGGGAATAAGAAATCCTTCTTATCTAATCTCTCCACATTCCCTCCATCTGCCCCTTGTTTGCAAAGCCACTGAGTCTAAGGAGATTTAATGAAGAGATGGAGGTTAGCTGTTTCCCTGGAGCAACGGACCTGTCTGTCCTAGCTCAACTGTTGAGTGACTTCCTGGTCTCCTCTCGACACTCCTGCCCCTGCCCCTGAACTGCCTGAAGAACTGTTGAAAGTTATCCTTGAGTTTATCTTGAGTTGAAAATTGCATTATCACTTCTTGAACTCGGCTAGTGCCCAGCTACACTTCTTCACTTTAGCTGAGACTTGGAAACAGATAAGAGAGAGAAAGAATTTGTCAAAAGTGGATCACTTTGTCTTTCTGCAGAATGGGACTGTAGCCAAAGGCCAATGAGAGAAAAGGAAATCAAGGTTTCTATATCTCGGGTTGGATTTCACAGCAGGAAATGCTATATAACAGAAGGACTCTGGCTGGAAAGAAGGCATGTCCCCTTTGCTCAAATAGCAATGATGATGATGATACTGACAATAATAATAATAGTAATAAGGAGGAGGAGGAAGATGATGATGGTCAACAATATTAAGTTTCTAGTATGTACTAGGCCCTGTGCTAGCTACTTTCCATGTATCATCTTATTTCATTTTATCTTCATAACAGCTCTTTGAGATAGATACTTTTTTTTCACCAGGCCCTATTTACAGATCAATTCTGTAAGAAGCTTTAGAGGAGGAAAGGAAAGAAAGAAATGCAACCTAAATTCATCAAACTCAAATTATGTGCCAGGCCCCATGCTAGGTTTTTTCATATGTCCTAAAAGAGGTAAAGATAGTGGAGTCAGACAGTCAACAAATGTATCACATTCATTGGAGAACTATTTATTGTGTTCTAACTGTTAATCATTTTACATTCATTATCCCATTTTTGCTAAAAACAATCCTAAGAGATAGGTAATAGTTATCTCCATCTCATAGAAGAGGACACTAAGGTGTTGTTTTACTTTTCTTTTTTTTCTCAGTGAGTATTTACCGAATGTCAGCTGTGTTCTAGGACTGAGAATAGTGGTGTATGAGGCAGACAAGGTACCTGATCTCAAGAAGCTTATCTTGTAGCAAGGATAGACAGACAAACAAATGAACAAATGAAAAAACTGTTAGACAGTGATAAATGCTTTGATATAAATAAAGCAGGGTCTTATAACAGGGAATGACTAGGAGGCTTCTTTAGACACAGAAGTCAAGGGAGGACTTTCTAAGGAGGTGATATTTTAGGTGAGAACTGAATGACAAGAAAGAGTGAGTAATGCAAATATCTAGGGACAAAGCCTTCCAGGCAGAGAAAGGTGCTAGAGGAATAAGCCTGGAGTGTCCAAGAAACAGAACTGCCTGTCTAGAGTTGAATGACTGGGGTGGGAGAACAAGGGGAGAACAGATAGGTAGGCAAGGGAGCCTTAGAGGCCAGAGCAAGGAGTTGGGAATCCATTCTAAATTGGAGGAAAAGTCCTTGAGGGTAGGGGTTGGGGGGAGGAGTTAACAAAGCAGAGGATATTTTTGAAAGGTGACTGGTTCCTGTTGATGAAAAACAGGCTATAGGGGTGTATTAGTCAGGATTCTCTAGGGAAACAGAATTGACAGGAGATCCATATCTATGTATGCATGTAGTAAATATTATGAGCTTTTTAAAATATAAGGATTGGCCCACACAACTGTGGGGATGGGCAAGTCCAAATTCCATAGGGTGGGCAGCAAGCTGGGAACTCTGATGAAGGTTTTTGATGAATTCTCCAGAAGCTGGCTGGCTGAACTAGAGATGGAATTTCTCCCTTCTAGCTACTGAAATCATCACTTTTCCTTTTAAGGCCTTCAAGTGATTGGATGACATGTCTCTCATTGTTGAAGGCAACCTCCTCAGTTGATTGTAGATGTAATCAGCCATAGATACAATCAACTTACTGATTATTTAGGTCCCCGAAATATCCTCGCAGTAACAATCAGGCCAGTGCTTGCCCGAACAAACAGCTGGACACCATAACCTGGCAAAGTTGACATAAGAACTTCACCATCACAAGGGGCAAGGGTAGAAGAAGGTAGCTCAGGCTGGAGGCTGCTATAGAATTTCAAACAAGATTTGATTTTGACTACACTGAGGTGGTAGGTGGAAATACAGAAGAGTCAGCGACTTGTTGATGGTACTTGCTGATACTATGGAAGGCCCACTTTTTTTGACCCTCAACAAAGCGGGTAAGAAGTTTGAGTGCAAAGTTTAATCTGTAGTTTTCACAGAACTTGGCTGACTGCTGACATTTTTTAGGTGATTGATAAATGTTTGTTGAACTGAATTGATGCTTAGTGTTTTTTAGATTGTGTCTGTTTGCCTATTGGACAATCAGAAAGTTCAAGGTATATATAGAATGAAAGACCTCAAGAAAGCATGTATTATAATACTATTGCTTCCCAGGCTTCGGTAGGGCCAGAGTAATCAATTTAATGACCCTAGAATATTAAAACTGAAGAGAGCCACACCCGAGATGGGTCCAATTAAAGTCATAGAAGCGTTGTGAGTTTCAGTTTACTCTCTGTAACACGGAAATCAGAACATCCTCCCTGAAGAGCTGTTTTGGCGCAGAGATGATACATGCAAAAAATTCCAGCATATTGCCCTGTCCTAGTGAAGAGGTTTAACAAAGGGAAGCTCTCATAAAGAACAACACCCTTGAGCCTCACAGGCCTTCTAAGACAACATTCATCCAGTACTGTCCTTCTCTATGGGCAAGAACGGCCCCCATGGAGGAAGGATTTATAGATTGGCAGGATAAAGACATCCAAAAATCTGCTACTCCACAAAAGCAACAAGAACACTGACAAAATTTGTCAAAATCAACTTTTGCTGGACTCTGGAAACTAACCCAAGGCTTGTAACAATCTGAGGGATATTTATTCCAGGGAAAAAGGCGGAAATTTGGTAAGAACAGACAGTTCTGTGGCGCTTTTACTTGTCCTATTCCCATCTCCCTCTCCTCAGCTCTGTGGCGCCCCTGAAAACCAGCATCCTCGCAATCACAGTAGTTGTGAAAACCAGCAGCCTAACAGTTACTGGAGGAGGCAAGGCAGAGCGGGTTTGGAGCCCCTTAAAAGCTCCATCTTGAGAGAAGTGGCAGAATTTGACCTATCTATAGCTCTCATTCACAGAACTTGTCATTTATTGACTAGACTCAGATCTCCTCAATGGGAAAAGCCTTCTCCACAAGGCATTTGTTGAAAAAAAAAAAAACCACAGCTGAAGTGGAGACCAGTTGTTGGAGGAAACAAGAGCCTGGATAAAAAGCTTAAAAGGAAATATCTAGAGAATGAGTTGTTCATTGGGGGCTCTGAAAGCTCCACATATTCCTGGGGCTCTAGAAGGCTGCCCTCATTTGCCCAGGAAAAGACCGGGTCTCTCACCCTGGCTAGTCTTGAAGCCCTGCACAAGCAGGAAGTGGATGTAAAGGCAGAATTGTATACCTTCAGAGCACTGAAGGCATGACTCAATACACACAAGGAGCCCCGCAGCAAAGAGTGGGAGACCTACTGGTTTAAAGGCATGTCTCTCTAATCATTCACTAGGCATTAAAATACCCGAGTAGAGACTTCGGTGGCCACATAGGACATGGAATACAGGCTGTAGAGAATTAGTTCAGGAAGGTCACTAAACAAACAGCAGCAGGAGCAACAACACAGCAACTCCAGAGGGGAGACCTGACTTCCAAAGTTGGCACATGATATTATATAAAATGTACAGTTCTCAACAAAAATTGGTTCTTTGAAAAGATCAACAAAATTGCCAAACCTTTACCTAGACCAACTAGACTGACCAGAATTTTAAAAAAGAAAGACTCAAGTTACTGAAACTAGGAATAAAAAGGGGGATATCACTACCAACCTTAAGAAACCAAAAGGATTTTAAAGGGAATACAATGAACAACTGTATACCAAAAATTTATATAATCTAGATGAAATGGACAAATTCCTAGAAAAAACAAACTACCAAAATTGACTCAGAATTAACAGAAAACTTGGATAAACCTCTAACAAGTAAAGAAGATGAAATTAGTAATTTGTAAACTTCCCCCAAAGGAAAGTTCAGGCCCAGATGGCTTTGCTGGTGAATTCTACCAAACTTTTAAAGAAGAATTAAAACAAATCCTTCATAAACTCTTCTAAAAAATACAAGAGAGAATAATTCCCAATTCATTTTATGAGGCTAGTATTGCCCTTATACCAGAACTAGACAAAAACATCACAAGAAAACTATAGGCCAATATTTTAATGAATATAGAACCAAAAATTCTTCACAAAACACTAGCTAATTGAATCCATCAATATATGAAAAGGATTATACACCATGCGCAGGTGGCAATAATGCAGGAATGCAAGTTTGGTTTAACGTACAAAAAATCAATGTAACACACTATTTTAATATAATAAAGGACAAAAATAACATGATCATCAAAAGATGCGAAAATAGCATCTGACAAAACCCAACACCCTTTCATAATAAAAAAGGTCAACACAGTAAAAATAGAAGGGGACTTTCCCAATCTTATAATGGGCATCCACAAAAAATCAACAACTAATATCATGCTTAATGTTAAAAGACAAGTATGTTTTTCCTTCTACTTCTATTCATCATTGTATTGGAGGGTCTACCTAGAGTAATTAGACAAGAAAAAGAAAAAAAAGGTATCTAGATTGGAAAGGAAGAAGTAAAACTATCTCTCTTTGCAGGTGAGATGATCTCATAAGTAGAAAACACAAAGGAATCCACACACACAAAAAATCTATTAGAGCTAATAAATGAGTTCAGCAAGGTTGCAAGATATAAAATCAATACACAAAAATCAGTTGTATTTCTGTACACAAACAATGAATAATCTGAAAATGAAATTAAGAAAACACTTGCATTTACAATGGCATATAATAAAATACATAGGAATAAATTTTTTAAAAAGAGCAAAACTTGTATCCTGAAACCTATGAAACATTATTGAAAGTAATTAAAATAAATGGAAAGACATCCCATGCTCATGGATTAGAAGACTCAAAATTGTTAAGATAGCAATATACCAAAACTGATCTACAGATTCAGTACAATCCATATCAAAATCCCAGCTGGCTTTTATGCAGAAATGTACAAACGGACACTAAGATTTACATGGAAATGCAAGGTACCCAAAATAGGCAAAAAATCTTGAAAAAGAAGAAAAAAGTTGGAGGATGTGCCTCTTGGCAGGGTATATAATAATAACAATCTAGGCATTGCTGTAAAGACACATTTTTCACATGTGATTAACATATATAATCCTTGACTTCAGGTAAAGGAGATTATCCTTGATAATCTGGGTGGGCTTGGTCCAATTAGTTGAAAGGTTTTAAGTACAAAACTAAAGTTTCCCTGAGGAAGAAGAAATTCTACCTGTGGACTGCAGTGCCAGCTCCCACCTGAGAGTTTCCAGACTCCCTTTCCTGACAGCCTGCTGTACAGATTTTGGGTTTGACTAGTCAGCGCCCACACTCACATAGGCCAGTTATATGCCATAACCTCGTAGTTTATATATCCTCCTGGTTCTGTTTCTCTGCTGGAACCCTGATTATTCCAGCAGACTCACATTTCCTGATTTCAGAATTTACTACAAAGCTACAGTAATCACGATTGTGTAGAATTGGCATATGGGTAGAAATATATCAGTGGAGGAGATCTGAGAGTCCACAAGCAAATCCATACATTTATAGTCAACTGGTTATTGACAAGATCCCAAGACAATTCAATGGGGAAAGAATAGTCTTTTCAACATGTTGCTGGGACAACTGGATATTCCCATGCAAAAGAATGAATTTGGACTCCTCCCTCACAACATATACAAAAATTAACACAGAATGGATCAAAGACCTAAATGTAAGAGCTAACATTATATAACTCTTAGAAGAGAAATAGGTATATATATTTGTAACCTGGGATTAGGCAATCATTTCTTAGATGACACCAAAAGCACAAGCAACCAAAGTAAAAATAATTATTAAAAAAAAGATAAATTGAACTTTTATCAAATTAAAAAAAATGTGCTTCAATGTACACTATCAAGAAAGTGAAGACAACCCACAGAATGGAAGAAAGTATTTGCAAATCACATATTTCATATGTGTATAGTAGCCAAAATATACAAAAAAAAAACCTCTTAAAACTCAACCACAAAAAGACAAATAATCCAATTAAAAATAGGCAAAGGATTGGAACAGATATTTTTGCAGAGAAGACATATAAATGGGAAATCAGCACATGAAAAGATACTCAACATCATTTGTCATTAGGAAAACAAAAATCAAAACCACAGTGAGATACTATTCACAACCAGTAGGATGGCTATAACAAAAAAGATGGATAAGTGTTGGAGCATGTGTGGAGAAATTGGAATCTCATACATTCTTTGTGGGAATATAAAATGGTGCAGGCATTTTGGAAAACAAGTCTAGCCATTCAAAAAGATCAACATAGTTACTATATGATCCATGAATTCCACTTCTAGGTATATACCCAAGAAAACTGAAAACATGTCTACACAAAACCTTGTACACAAATATTTATAGCAGCATTACTTATAATAGTTCAAAAGTGGAAACAAACCCAAAGGTCCATCAACTGATGAACAGAGCAAAGGAATGTGGCATGTCAATACAATGGAATATTATTTGGCCATAAAAAGGAATGAAGTACTGATGCATGCTACAACTTGAATGGACCTTGAATATATCATGCTAAGTTAAAAAAAGGCAGACACAAAAGGTTACATGTTGTATAATTCCATTTATGTGAAGTGCCCAGAATAGACTAATCCGTAGAGACAGAAAGCAGATTGGTGGTTGTCAGGGGCTGGAGGAGGGAATAACGGAGAGTGACTGCTAATGGGTATGGATTTTTTTTTTAAGCATATTACCTGTTTTATTAACAGGTTGAGTACTTAATTCCTGCAGTTATTACTCTGGGTGACATTTTCTGATGCTCATTATGCTTCTACTAGAATGGTGGCTAGCCATGATAGTTCAGAATTCTAATCAGGTATTATACTATCCAATGTATCCCTGAGCTAACTCTGTAGAGTTTCAGAAACACTTACAGGTTTAGACAGACTTTGAACAATAATAGTACTATGTGAAGATTTAGATTCATGATAAAATCTAGGTGAGGATGCCACTGGATTTGGTGTTGGGTTTGTGTGTTGTTGACTCGTAGGCTTGGACACATCAGGAACACCTGACTGAGTGTCTCATTCTTTATTCCCTTTGAAGATGAGCTGGAGTTACCTCTGTTCAAAATATTTGAAATGGCTGGTTTTGAACTTGATATCTCTCCAACAAAGATCCATTCATCATCGTCTTCATCTTCAATTTCTTCTACTTTCTTCTGCCATGGTTCCAGTTCTTCCTCTTCACATTCCATAAAAGGTTCTGCCATTTTTAAGTTACTTTTTGGTTGAAAAAGGTTGTCGTCGTCCATCAAGTTGCAGAGTTGACTTTCTTTAAATTGTCATCATGAGACCACAAGGCAGCAAATTAGGTCTCAGTTTTCCTCCCGTGAGCAGAGCAGATCCGCCAGAGTAGGGCTCTGAGGAGGAGGAGAAAGAGGAGGAGGAAAGGGAGGAGCGCGAAAACGTAAGGCTGCGGCGGTAGCGGCTGTGGCCGCGGCAGCAAATGCAGCCACGGCGGCTCCCAGCACGGAATGGGTATGCATTTTTTAAATGGGGGATGATGATAATGTTCTAAAATGAGACAGTGGTGAGGGTTGCATAACTGTAAATATGATAAAAACCGCTGAATTATATACTTTAAAAGGTGGATTATGTTTTGTGAATTTTATCTCGACTAAGCTGTTTTTAGGGGGAAAAAGGAAGAAGAAGGGCCTCTGTCCTGGGCCCCATACCAAAAACACACAGAAAATAAATTTAATAAGAATAAAGTGTACACATGGGATCTTCTGTCTCTTGAGATCTGGCGCTAAGTGCTGGCACAGTTTAATCCCACACCAAAACATCAGCTCCTGTGACTAATACCCTTTGGCTCCAGGGAACACTTCTCTACATTTCTTGCCCTATGACCTTGAACAGAAGGCAACCTCGTGTGTATACTGAAAAGGTTTGCGTGTTGTGTTGCTCCCAGTGGAGATGGACACTGCTTTGGAGTACAGGAAGGATTGCAGTGACATAAGCACTTCTGTCAAAGAAAAGATAAATTGATCAACTTGCCAAATCTTCCTCGCAGCTTGAATGCAATAGATTCTTCCCACAACAAACTACCATTCCCAGTGGTATCTAGCATCCATTCCCTTGTTTTCCTTTGTAACAACAAAGAACTTTCAGTGGTTCTGAAAGTTCTCACAAATTAGAATATATTTGCAAGACTTCACATGGCTGAGAAAAAGTTTGTAGTACTAAGCCATTTACATTATTCTTAAATTTGTACAGATGTAGGATGATGTGTGAAGTAGGATTTTTAATATATTCTGCAATAATCATTTATCATATGTAACCCCATTGGTATGTTTGAACATGCTATATAAAAATTATTGGTTTGTTTTCAAACTTAAGTATTTCTTTAAGGATTTTATTGATAACATAATGGAGTTATGGTAGAGTGGCTCGGGGGAGTGCAGTTTCTCCAAATTGAAATTCATAAAAAGAATTACAGTAACTCATGAGAGATGTCAAATTTGGCATTGTTGTCAATAGAATACTAATTAAGTAAAAATCTTGTATAAAACAACATAGGGAGTGATCTTGCCAAATGACGGCAAGATAAAAAATAACTTTTGTGGAATTAATATATAACAAACTATAGACTATGTATGATATCTCCAGCCCATGTACAGAACACCCAGACATGCAGTCAATAATGATTAAAGTACTCATCTTGGATAGTTCTCGGCACTCAGTCACATAAAAACCATGACTTTACACATAGTTTTTTATTTTGTCATTACGACGGCATATTTGCCAAGATGGGAGACAGAACATATATCATTTAACAGTGATTAGTGTGATTTATAACTTTTAAATATTTAGATGTATGGTATGTGGTCCTCCACTTGTTCTCATGCCCCAGGCCCTATAATTGTTAGGGGTGGGCCAGGACCCAGCAATGACAGAAGAAAAAAGCCTGAAACTCTGTACAGAAGCCAAACTAAAATCTCCAAATTGCTCCTTCTACAAACTAAAACACTGTCCTGAAAGTTGCATGTGCAAACCTCAGAGGGAGTGACAAAGGTTTTGCCTTGCTGGGCTGCAGTCCCAAGGCACTACAGGCCCTTCCAGGGTGGGAATTGTGTAGCCTTCTTGCTGCAAATGGCACTCAGGTCTCACCTGTCTTTACACTTTTAGTGCATTTCACTGTTCCCATTGTTGGGACTTTATCATTGGTTTTCGTTTTTTTCCCTTTGCATTATCTCCGACTGTGCCACCTTCAAGTAAACTCCTATCTTGGAAAAAGTGTTGTACAATTTGACAAAAGCTTTCAGAGTGATCCTCAATGTGGTGATATTCCTCACTATCGTTTTGTTATGTTCTGCCTGTCCCCTCTAGTGAGATATTCTATTTGGGAGTTAGTCTTAGGGAAGAGAAGAACGCTGAGAAACAGGGCAAGTGAGGGCAGCTGAGAGAGGAGAAGGTGGGATGCATCACTGGTTTCTAAGGGAAAGAGAAAAAAGGGTGCAAAAATTCCATTTGATGGTGCCAATATGAGCATGGAGATAAACTTCAAAAGGCCCCACGGGATTTCCAGCTTTGATTGTATTTTATTGTAGTTCCCGCCAAGCAAACAGGGCAACTACACATTTCATGCTATTACTGACTAAAGTGATGGATAATCTGGTGCTCAACATAAAATGAGAGTGCCTGACATCCAAGCACATATTTAGCCATGGTTGAACATCTTTAAGGAACTTCAATACCCTCTCCATAGACATCATATCATGAAAGTGGTATCATATTTTTGTATTAAGTTAAAACCATGAGAGATTTAGATTGGTTTCACCATGAAATGGCAGCAGAAAGAGAATGCAAACTATAAGAAATAAGGACATATAAGTGTTTTAAAATAGTGTTGATACTAAAAATGAAACACTCTGATGTAAACATGACAGGCAGAAAGTCAACAGCCCAGTGCCTAAGGGTCAAGGCAGATTACGGAACCACTAATCTGTCTCACAGATTATCAGCCACATTTGAAACACAGAGGAACAGGAACAAATAAGGTACCAGGGTGGGAAGCATTTTTACAGCAAATAAAAAAAGTTTTAATCTTTGTTTAAATAAGACTTCAAAAGGATTTCATACATCAACCAATAATAGTGTGACCCTTAAAAAAACAACAGAAAGGACTAGCTTTAAGAAATGCAAAGCAGAGTGGCCAAACTTCTGAACTGTTTTAAGATCAATCAACATTTTCTACCTTGGCAACTTGAATGCAATTAGCACTTGAGTGTTTTTAAAGACTCTTTTACAGTTGACTTTAACTGGCTGTCGAAATAACAGAACAGTATGGCTGAAGGCCAATGTTTATTTTTACCCATTACCTATTTTATTAATGGGATTGTGGGCCACTGGGCCTCCAGGCACACACAAATGTATTAAAATGCCCTACACTGTAATTAAGAGGCACAGAGGGGATTAGAGCAAATTAAGTGGCTGTTATATTTGCCATGGGTGTAGTCTTGGTCAAGCATTTTGATGCTCTCGTGGCAGTTCAGTGACTTTTACTTACGAAGCCTACAAATACAGAGGATATTTTGTTGCAGAGCAAGGGTTTCAATAAACGAGTTTTTTCCCAATAATAAAAATATACATAAAGCAAAATGCACGAGTGGATACTCCTAGAGTGAACGATGAGAATACCTTAGCCAGAATAAAGGACAGATCCATCAAAAACATACTATCAGTTAAAGAAATTGGCTATTTAGATGCCATTAACAAGGGATTCAAAAATGAATCTAACTCTCACACCACTCTCAATCTAAGCATTGAGCTTTCCTGCTCTGCATGAATCAGAACTTCTCCCTCTGAGTTTTTTGCAAGGGTAAATGAAAATAAAGTGACTGCCTAATTGTTGCCACTCAAGAAATAAAGTGACAGAAATGCTGGCAGAAATGTAGAACAGACCCTTTAAGTTGGAGGAAAGATTCCTAGTTCAACACTCTATCATTTTTTTGTTTGATTTTACCAAATCTATTGTTCCCATTAAGTGCCAGATTAATTTAAAAATAGTAGATGTAAATAGATCTTTTCGCTTTGATCCTTTGGAATCAAAATTACCACACTTGAGATTACTGCCAATGCTGGTCTCCTGTGAATCTTCACATCACAGAAAAGGCAAAATGGAATGAGGGCAGGGCAAAATGGAAAGACATCTGGAAACACAGTGTTTTGGCCCCAACATTGCCCTTGCCCCGGAAACTTACGGAGAAACGCTTAGAAACGACAAGAAAGAGATATGAAGTACTTACGAGGATCCAGGACTTGCAGTGGGAGGGGGGCCTAAAGAAATGAAAGAAAAACAAGGAACAGTCAGTCCAGGTTATTGGAGGGCAAGTGTGGGTCCAGACAAACTACTACAAATGAAAGTTCGCAGCCACCCCGAGGTGATATTTATTTTTCTGGGACCTATTATTTTTCTCCAGGTCACTCAACTGCTTCTATAATAAAACATACTAGTGGGAACGTGCCTATATTCCTCAGCTGAGGGCCTGGAAAATGCTAAGGCAAGCGCTGAAAAATGAGTCAGTAGAGTAGGTGTCCTCAAACTATGCAGGAAGTTTCCAACGGGAGGCTGTGCGAGTGCACGAGGGCCCAGACTGCAGCAGCAAGGAGGGGGGCTTTTCAATCTTTGATGGCAGTTGGACAGAAAGCGTATGCATGCTGCCAATTGCCCTAATTTCCCTGCATAGGGGACATCCTTTGCTGGCAGAAGAGCTCAATGGCATGGTGGTTTACACTAGGCACTGTGGGGTCACAGCTGAGCTCCTTCCAGCTGTGCTGCTTACTAGCTGGGCAACCCTGGCATGGTACTTAAGCTCTGGACCTTGGTTTGCTTACTTGTTTTGTTTTGTTTTTAAGATTTATTTTTTATTTATTACATATCCCCCCCTTTCTGCTTGTTCTTGCTGTGTTCATTCTTGCGTTCTTCTGTGTCTGCTTGTCTCCCCCCGCTGCGGCGACCTGCCAAGTCAGCTCACCACGTGGCAGCCTGCCTGCTGGCGGGGGCTTTGCCCTGCCCACGGCGGCTTGCCTTCTCAAGGTGGTCTGCCTGCTCAAGGAGGCCCCAGGAACCAAACCCGGGCCCTCCTATATGGTAAACCGGTGCCCTACCAATTGGGCTACAGCCAGCCCCTTGCTTACTTGTAAAAAGGGTATAATTGTACCAGCTTCAGAGTTTCTGGGCACATAGAGCCTAGTAATTGTTCATTCCCTCCATCCTCTTCACATAGACTCTAGCCATTCTACCACACTTAACCAAAGGCCAAAGACCAGACCCACTAGGAAGCTGCTTACCAAACTTGACAAACAAGACTCCAGTGGTGGAAACCATCTTTTTGCCGTTTGTCGCCACGCACTGGAAGTAGCCGGTGTCTGTGGTGTCAAGGTTTCTAATCCGCAGCCGAGAGCCATAATTGGTTGCCCGGAAGGAGATCCTCCGAGGCTCCTGGACCACAGGTGCATCATTTTTGAACCAGCGGATGGTGGGAGGTGGATTCCCAGAGACTTTGCAGTGCAGTTCTGCCGTCTGCCCCAGCGACGTGGTGATGTTATTCATGGGTTCATCCAGGGTCAGGTAAGAATCTGTGGACACGGGAACCAAGGAGGAAGGTGAGGGTCATAGAGCTGGGGAACACCGGCAAGAAGCCCAGATGCATCCGGTGTGCCCCAGGATCACAGAGAGACCTAGCAGGAGAGACAGTGCGGAGACAGACAACGACTGACACTCACCAGAGCCCCGTGACTGCAAAGCAACTGCCCACAGACCCTGCTGCTCAGAAGGAAATTTGTTACTCACCATAGTGCAAAAACCCAAAGTTTTCAAATGAGTATATAGGACCCAGGGGTGAATGTGTGTTCTTAGGCAAAACAAAATGAGTTTTGGTTTTTCTTGTTAAAAAATCAGACATTACAGGGAAGAAGAAAAGGAAGTAAAATTTACCTCAAATCTTCTCACCCAAAAATAGTATCCTTCCTAACATTCTGACAAACATCCTTCCAGCTTGTCCAGTTTTCATAAGAGAGAAAGCAAAAAGAACTGGAAAGAGTGGGAGCAACACCTGGGACTAGATCTGGAAGGATGGCGGAAACATTCCTGTTGGTGATGGCACAGGGGTTAAGATGACCAGGTCACCGCAGGCAAAGTGATAAGGCAATGCATATTTCCATAACAGTATTCGTATCAACCAGAACTTGTACAACATATAATTCTATGCCTTAAATTTTAATTGTGAAGTAATTAACATTCTGTGAAAGGCACAGAGTACATATACAGTTCCATGCGTGTTGACAGATGCATTCGCTCATGTAACCAATGCCTCTATCAAGATTAGAGCGTGAGAGAACGGGTGTGGCTCAAATGATTGGGTACCTGCCTCCCACATGGGAAGTCCAGGGTTCGGTTCCCAGTGCTCCTAAAGAAGATGAGCAGACACAGCAAGCAGACACAACAAGGGGACACAACAAGCAGACAGACCAGGGAGTCATCTTGTGGGTGAATTAAAAAAAATAGATTTATTAAAAAAAAAAAAAAAGATTAGAGCATCAGCAAAACCCCAGAAAGTTCCCCTGAGATCGTGCTAGCACCATAGATTAATTCCACCTGTTTTAGAATTTCATATAAATGAAATCATACTGTATGTACATTTGGCATTTGGCTTCTTTTGAGATTCATTGCATTATAATTTTTATTAATAAAATAAGTTTTAGTTAAGCTTATTATTTAATAACATAATATTTAAATACCATATTAGTATCGTTTGTGGAATCCCGTTGCAAAGAGAATGTTCCATTAAAAAACTAAATTCAATATTTTAAAAAAATTGGTTGATCACTATTAGATGTGGAATTTTCTTTGATTTCATGTGTCCTGATCAGTCATCCTTGGGTAGATCCCCTTGCCATACACTCCCATTGCCCTCTGTCCTTCCTCTGCCCCCAGCACATATACACACATACACACACACACACACACACACACACACACATACACACCAGTGATGACTTGTTTTACAGCTCTCTTGACTGTAAGCCCCTTAAGACAGGAGCCACAAATATTTGGTCGTCACTGCCTCCTCAGTGCTTCCTACTATGTCTAGTAGGCATTGTCCAATAGAACTTTCTGCAATGATAGATATTTCTATAATAAGCATTGACTAATTGGTAGCCACTAGCCGCATGTGGCTAAGCTTTTGAAATATGGCTAGAGTGACTGAGGAACTGAATTTTTAAATGTAAATTGAAATAACCCGTGGTTAGTGGCTACTGTATTGGACAATGCAAGCAGAACATAGTAAATTTGTTGAATTTAATTGAACCAATGACTTTTTTTTGAGAATTTTAACTGGCTAATGTAATTATCCAAACGCTTGTAAAAAATGCTTTCATAAATATGATTCTTGCATTATTTGCTTTAATTATACATACACACACAAACACACACACGCACACATGTGTTACCACAATGACACTTTTCATCTTAAGCCAGTAAATATTATCTTTCACAACAAAATCATGAGCCCATCAATGCATCCTTACACTTATTTTCTGATCTCCACATTTGGGTATGTGTCTATAATCTGTATACATACATACTGAATCCATGAATGTGCTTGCTCATGGTTATAAGCACACAAGTTCCTAAGATGTTTGAGGTTTGCCCATTGAGAAGTGAGACTAATTAACAGGTTGCTTTATGGAGCTATTATCATGGCTTTATAGCCCCATCTCACACCTTGTGAATGGGTGACTGTGCACCCCTCTGTAGTGATGAAACTTAGACATAGCAATCATATAACAATGCCAATTTGAGCATAATGACTAACAAACACTCTATTGGGTGGGCTGTGGAATTTGATGGGGTTTAAATCTCAGCTCTGTCCCTAATTATTTGTGTGCTCTTGGGCAAGGTGCCTAACTTCTCTGTACCTCAGTTTAACCAACTGAAAAATAGGAATGATAAATAGGGTTCTACTAGTAAAATTGTTAGAGGAGGATTAAAATGAAAGTGAGTGACCTATATAAAGCACTTAAACCAAAAAGTAATGAATCAAAATGTTTAGTTATATATATTTATATATATATGGATATGATTAGGTATAATTATGTAACATATAAATGTTATATATAATTACCATAAAAATGAGAGCAACATCTATATAATGCTTTTCAGGTTACAAAATGTTTTCACTGCCTCCATCTTATGTTATCCTCTAATAATCTGCTGAAGTAGGAAAGGCATTAATTATTGTGGTCCCCAGTTGCAGATGAGGAAATCATGTCTGAGAGATTAGCTGACTTGTCTTATGGTCATACAGTTAGTAAACTGTCCATCGTGCACAAAGCTTCCAGCACTAAGGGCCTTCAATCTTCAGGCTCAGACAAGCCCCTAAACAAAGTTCAACTGAGGCAGCTGCCAATAATGTAGTAGTAACAGATTATTTTGAAGGCCTACCATATGCCAGGGGCCTTACTTTGGTTTTACTGCACAATAACCCAGCAGGGAGGAGTAGGTACTGCTGTTTTACAATGAGGAAACCTAGGATCAGAGAGGTTAAGTGACTTGCCCAAAGCCACATATCTGAACTGAGATCCAATTCAGATCTCTCCGTCTCCAAAACCTGAGCTCTTTCCACTCCATCAGACTGCATTAGTAGGTTGAGCCCCACCAAGGGATGGGGACAGAATTGGAATTTCTTCCCTAAACCTGGGTGAGCCCTGGACAAATGCACATCTATGGAGCTGTGCTCCTCTCCTAATTCCAGTAAGGATTGTCTGGTTGATGGGTCTAAGCTTTAGCATTGAGTTCTGGCTGGTGTTCTGGTTTCCCTCCAGAGCCTACGTACCTCTCCTGTCCATATGTGCTGAGATCCCGGGTTGCCTGCCTGTCACCCGGAAGACCCTTCCCCTGGAGGCCACGTCCTGTTTCCTGTCCCTCCAGCAGTATGGGTCCAGCTTTGGGTTGGAGGAGACCCCACGCAACCATGATAGTGTCAACCGGATGGCAAAAGGTATCATTACCCTGAGATTCCCGCACCTAGTTCCACCATCCCAGATTTCTATCTTCTTTAACTACAAAAGACAAAACTAGGCTCAACTCACACTCCAGAGAGACCAGGATGCCAGGTGCTGGGCATGTGCCTCAGGACAGTACTGGCTGAGTAGTCATTTGTACCTACGGTCTAGTCATTTCTACTTTCTCTCTTTGGTTTTCTCCAACAGTGGTTATTGCCAAAGTCCCTACAAGCTTTGTGGCCAAGCCCACATAGCTTATGACAGAAGAGAGAGAGAGCTGGAATCTTAGCCTGTTTCTATTGCCTCCAAATCACAGTTGCTTTTCATGAATGAGACCACATTTACAGATACCCAGTGCTTTGGGGTTTTTTCTTCTAGGAACAAAAATTAGCCAAGAGCCAGAGAGTTCTGTAACTGGGGGAAATATTTTAACTATACCGTGAAGGTGTACTCACCTTAAATTTACTTAAAAAATAAAATAAAATTAGTGTGGGCTGATACATTGTATGAAATGAACCTTCACATACTCTAAAGTCAGACTTGCCTGAGTTCACCCCCTGATTTGGCTACTTATTAGCTGTGTGATTCTGGGTAAGTTATTTAATGCCTCTGTGTCACAGTTTTGTTATCTGTGAAATTGATGTGATGACTGTACCTTCCTCAAAGGGCTTTTGTGAGGATTAAATGAGTTAATAAATGGAAAGTGCTTAAAATAGTGTCTGGCATAGAGCAAGCTGCATGTGAGTGTGACTGTTATTGAATCAGTATTTTTTCCCTTTTCTTTTTATCACAGATCTCTTACTTCTAAAAATGGGGAATGATTATCCATCCAACTGATTCATTTCCTGACCACGTCGTGTCCTGACTTTACAGAACAGGAATCTGAGACCCGAGAGGTTAAGCCACTTACCCAAGATTGCATAACTAATGCTTTGCAGGACTAAGAGTGGCTAATTTACCCGTGAAGCTCTATATAATATCTATCTAAAAACAAAAACGAGAGTTACAAGGCATCTTGAAATCAGTGTAGTAGCTGACCCAGAGCAGTGTGTTTCCACTGAGAACAAAGGGAATGTTAACAGATCTTTGTGTTTATTGAACAAAGCAACCTTGACACGGACACAGGGAATTTGGTTTTAACTTTTCATTGATAAGGAAGAGTGTGCAAATGTGTTTGCCATCTGCAGCTAGTCACTTAGTAAGCAGAAAAAGCAAATAGTCTGGTCCTCAGTTTGGCCAAGACAAGAAGCATCAGAACAACATTTGGCATAACACGAAAGCATTCTGTGACTGAAAGGCAGAATAAAAATGCGTGTCTGTATCCCTGCTCTATCAAGATTGCTTTTAACAACTCCCCTGGCCAAGATCCAGTCGCTTCCTGGAATCAGCAGGATCCTTTGATAAGGGCTTCACGGGCCACACTAAGGGACCTCTTCTTATCTCTACACCCAAAGCTCAGCGTGACCATTGCAAGTTCTGGACTGGTCATTCCTTTCAGAGAATGGAAGTCCAGGGATCTGGACCCAAGGACCAGGCCATCAACTAGCTATGTATATCAGGCAGTCCCGTCGCCTCCCTGGGCTTCAGTTTCATTATCTGTTCCATCGGTTTGTGGGATCGATGCAATAGATAATGAACGATTAATATTTCCAGACAGGCAGCCACAGAAGCACTGGATGGCAGGCAGCAGCTCTGCCTGAACTTAAATGTCATTCAAAGGAACTTGGCCTCTTCACCTAGGCCTGTGTGTTTGTACTTTTCGCAGTGGCCGTGCAATCTGGCCTCTTTGTTTTGCCCACTGAATTTTGAAGTGGCTGTGCGTTCACATTCAAAACCTCTGACACTGTGTGCTGAAGCTGTGAGGTGGTCAGCTTTCTTACCATCTTTCCCTTCCTCTCTAGACCACAAATGTTGAGATGGCAGAATGGTGAGCGGGAGGTGGGGTGCACCCGGCTTGAGAGAGAAAAATGTCAGTTCTGCTGACTCTACCTCCAGCGGTGGTAGGAATGATAATGATGATGATGATGTCGATGATGATGATATAACACCAACAATGATAAGAGCTTACATCTAATATTACTTATTAAATGGCAGCTGTTGTTATGAACTATTATTATCCCCATTTTACACACAAGAAACCTAAAGCACTGAGAGGATAAGAAAGTTGTCCAAGACCACAGATAGTAAGTAGGAGAACAGAGACTTAAATTCTTTGGCTCCAGAGTCCTTGCTCTAAAGCACTAAGCCAGAAGTTCTCAAGCTTTTTGGTATGGTCAGGGCCCCTTTACACTCCTAAAAATATTGAGGACCCCAAAGAGAAAATATTTGTTTAATAATTTTTTTTTAAAGATTTATTTTTTATTTCTGCTTTTTGTCTCCGTCCCCCCGCCCCCCCCACCTGCCGGCTGCGGTGACCACCAAGTCAGCTTCACCAGTGAGCGGCGGCCTTGCCCACTCGCGGGTAGTTTGCCCCGCTTGCGGGCAGGCTGCCCGCGGGCAGCTCCACTCTGCTCGCAGGCGGCTCTGCTCTGCCCGTGGTGGCTTTGCCCTGCTCGTGGCAGCTCTGCCCCGCCCACAGAAGCTTTTGCCTTCTCAAGTGGTCCGCCTGCCTGGAGAGGCCCTGGGGACCGAACCCAGGGCCTCCCATGTGGTAAACCGGTGCCCTGTCCACTGGGCTATACAGCCGGCCTGTGTTGAATAATTTATTTAAAAATAAAAATAATCAGGGAGTTGGTATAGCTCAGTGGTTGAGCACCGGCTTACTACATACAAGGTCCTGGGCTCAATCCCTGGCCCTGGTACCTCAAAAAATAAAATAAATAAAACATAAAATAAAATAAAATAAATAAATAAAATAAAAAATAAAAAATAAAAATAAAAATAACCATCACATTTTAAAACATAAACAATATATTTTAAAGAAAAATAATATATTTTCCAAAACAAAAAAAAAAGGTTAGAAGAGTGGCATTGTTTTAGATGGTGACAGTCTGGATTCGCCTATCAGTTTCTGCATTTAATCTGTTGAGATAATGTTGTTTTGATTGAAATGAATATAAAGAAAATATATGAAGAAAATCCAGCCTCACAAGAAAAGGGAGGATTATTTCAATAGCCTTTTCAGAAAATTGAGCATGTTCTTTGATATGACACCAATATTTGACAAGGGGTCGTTTCTTAAAGGTTACTTGCAATGTGAAAACCAAAACCATATCAATGAACTTTTCATAATCTATTACATTAAAATTGATTGATTTATCTTGCACTTTTGAATAGGTCTCTTGTTCACTTATGATGTTGTAACTCCATGTGTGCATTGGCTGTTTAGAAGACATGGTTTCATTGAATTATGCAGCTCTCCCAAAGGTGGACACAGTTAATTATGTGATTTTCAAAAATCACATTAATTTCACCACCCAACTCACCAAAAAGGTCTTCAAACTTATGGTGGTGGATAAAAGTTTTCCAAAATTCTAGCTGTTGCTTGAAAGTTCAAATTTTATCGTAGGTAACTAATACTATCTCATTTCCTTGAAATGGCAGGCTCATTTTGTACATTTTCAAGAATACTCAGTCTAACTAACCATAGTTTGTCTGCCAGTGATCCTTTAGAGTAAAAAGTGGTTAATTCAGCTCACAACTTAAATGCTTTACTTTGAGATATAGTAGTTTAGCATGCAGCACAAGTGCTTTATATATATCCCCATTTTGCCACATAGAATATGAAAAACATAACTACTCAAAGGTCAAAATTTAATAAAATTAATGATTTTTACTGTTTCATCAAAGACATGCATAAGTGTAAGAGGCATGCAATGACTACTAGCACAGTTTGGTGCCACTGCCCTGATTTGTGTTAAGGTGCCAGCAGTTTTACCCTCTGCTGCTTTTGTATGATCAGGGTAGGTGAGGATTTAAAGACCTGCTCCAGGGTTCACAGCTGATAATTGGCAAAGCCAGGATTTGGACTTCCAGCCCATTTCTCTTTTCATCACACTCCGCATCTTCCCATCCCGTTTCCCTGGGTCCCTCTGCATCCTAGGCTGGTGTGTGATTCTCGGAACAAAATGGTTTAGCTCAGACCTTGAGCAGCATAAGTCAGACAGCAGCTTGTATGCTCTGTTTTCTATTTCTGAAAAGCAAGCAGTCTGGGGGCTTTGGGGGTAATCCCAAGGGGTTGTGGCAGATTTGGGTAAAAGTGTGGGACTCTAGAAAAAAAGAATTTGTTATTTTTATAATTTAGGAAAATAAAAATGCCAGTATTCTCTAAGGGCCACAACTTCTCCCATTATCCATAGAAAGTGATGATGATAACTAACATTTTGGAGTGCTTTTTCTAAGCACAGTTACTAAGCAACTCACACACATTACTTATTTAATCCTGAAAACAATCCTATGAGGCAGACATTATTTTTACCCTTACTTTAGAAATAAGGAAGCTGAGACACAGAGAGGTTAAATAATAGTCTAGAGTCTGACTGAGACACAAAAGTGGCAGAGCCAGGAGTCAAACCCAGGCCTTCGGACACCAGAGACCACACTGTCATTATTACCCGATGCACTGTTTCCCAGCAGGGCCAGACTGCAGGCTATCATTGTTCTTTCCACCGCCCCTAACCAGGACTCAGAATGTTCTTGCCCTTTTTTATGAGTCCATCCAACACGTGACAATACCCCCTGGGCACAGAGAACAACTAAATCACCCCTAGTTGCTTGTGACAAAACTGAAGTCATCAGAGGCAATGAGCTTTTTAAATACAGCACAAGCATCCTAAAAAGTGAACTGCCAGGAAAAAAGGTTAGTTTATGAGCTCTTTGGGAATTGAGACTCTATTTCCTCCTTTCTTTTTTGTATTCCCCCCAGCTCTCCATGTGTTATTGTGAACTTCGTAGGCACTTAATAAATGCTGGTTGATTAAGTAAATGGAAGACTCAAGTGTATTTTGGGCAAATTAGCTTTGGAGACACCCCATTTATTACTTACTCGCCTGACAGACGTCACATCCACAAATCCCTCCCAACATTTATTACTTAATTTTCAAAGTGCCCTCTTGCCCGTCCTCAGGGAGGGAGGCGGGGCCAAGAGGTTTTCTCATTCTGACAGGTGAGAGAAAACTGAGATATAAAAAGTTTAACAGGGCCTTGCCATGGCAACCCAGCCAGTCAGCCGAGAAGCCAGTCACAATTAGGATCAGGGCCCAGGTCTCGGTATCAAAAAAGGCACATGCCAAAATCCGAGCCTCCTACATGACCGATTCCTTTTCAGAAGAGGGAGGAGGGTCCCAACATGAAATAAAATGCTTAGCTAAACATAAAGGAAGGCTGCCAAACACAGTTAGGTCATCACATTTGACTTTGAGAGAACATTCTGTTCAAGCTATCAACCTGCATTCACTTTCAGCACACTTCACCATAAATACTTCTGACTCACTATCTCGGGAAATATTTTTTATCTTAATAAACTCAATGCAAAGCATAATCTAAATCGGCTTGTGCATTTTTGAGTTGGAGCCACAAGCTGCGTTTAATAAAAATCAGCCGAAATAGCAAGGGACTTCTGAATAACCACAGTTTGTTATCTGACAGGAGGTTGCTGGGAAATCCCGAGCACACGGGGCAGGAGGCAAGAGCAGGAGGTTGGTAAGCTGAAGAGGCATGGAGAGAGCCCCAAACCATCAGATGACTCCACTTGCTGGAGCTTAGTTCCCACTGGAAGACCTCATGGGAAGTGTTATTTGTAATAACGGCCTGGCCACAGTAATGAAGAACATGGGCCCTGGAGTCAGACTGCCTGGGCTCAAAGTCTGGCCACCGCCTCTTACTTGATGTTACTTAACTTCTTTAAGCCCCAGTTTCCTCCACTGTAAAATGAAGTAAAAACTGACCTTACCTGCTAAGGTTATTATGGTGGGGGTTAAATGAGATAATCCTTCTCTGGAGCACAGAAAGTCTTCTCTATAGGGACCTATAATTAGCTTAGAACCAGAAGTTCTCAACCCTCACCAAACATCAATACCATCTGAGAATAATAATGAAATACTGATAGCTGGGCCCCACTCCTGGAGATTCTAATTTAATTGATACAGGGTCGAGTCTGGCCCTAAGCATTTTTAGACCCTCCACAAGTGAGCGTCCTGCGCAGCCACCAGGAGTTCGCGAAGATCATTAAAGTGACTAGTTTCCTGACCACTGACTCCTGCCTGCTAAGCCTTGTGGTTCATTTACTCCTCAAGAATCCTCTGGAGGATTCTCCACTACAACCTCCACTGTTCACAACAAGAAACGAACCCTGAGACATTAAGCATTTTGCCTAAAGACACATTATTAATAAAAAGCGAAGCTATATCTCCAACCTAGAACTCTGCCGTGAACTCTCACTTCCGATGGCCCCAATCAGCTACAGAGATGGCACAAGGAAAACAAACATTTTCTGGCTGAGCAAAGCTGCTGTAGATCAGGGAACATTATGGTTAAAAGTCAAAACAAAAGAAGGTC
>PVKH010002859.1:14538-26247 GCA_004027955.1 Chaetophractus vellerosus | reverse complement strand
TTTCCCTGATTGAAGAAAATAAGTCATCTTTAAGCTGAAAGCTGACAACTTTTCCAACCAATCCTCCTAAAGAGTGCTTAATTGAAATAATGTATTAGGCATCTATTTATCACTCTAATCTATTAAGGACACCAGAAGTATAACAAAGATATAATGAGATAGGAAATTTTTGGTTTATCAGACTCTCTTTCAAGACAATAATCTATGTGACTGGATGGAAAACATTAATAGCTGCATGGACAGTGTGAGATTCTCTCCCAAGGGAGCTGAGTCTGGTTATTTATATAGCTTTGTTTTTGGCTCATTGGTGCATGAAAGTTTGGGACCAGAGCTTAGTTGCTTGCGAAAATGGAATATTGGTAAAGAGCTGTTACTAGAGGGCCTGATTCTTTACTTTTCCCCATAGTGCTCAGACTCTGCTTTGAATTAAGGTTAAAAACATTTAATAAAAGTTCTTTCAAAAGTCCAGAGAATCTGTTTAACCCTTATGACTCAGTATAGCCCAGATCACAGTAGTTGATTCCTAATTTTATTCAACTTCCTGATCTTTCTCACCTAAAAGACCTTCAGTTTGAATATATTGCTATTAAAATAAAGCAACAAAAATGGAACCCAATTCTCTATGTATGGTCTTGTCAAATAACACATATAATAGGGGTATCACCTTCCTTAGATATTTCATTTCTATTGATTCAGTTACAGACTGCATTAGCTTTTATGATGATCACATCCACAACTGACCCACATTTAGTTTGCTGTGAAATCTATTCTTAAACTTCTCTGTCCCTGCATTCATCTCCATTTTCTCTCAACTTATACTCAGAGAGTTCGGTTTCAGATTCCAGGATGGGATATTTTAAACAGAAATGAAACATGAAGATCTGGTCAAAATCATACAACACAGTTAAACTTTATACTGGAGTATACAACTTGAACATGTACCGGAGCGAAAAACTATAAAATATTTGATACAATAGATTTCTATTTTAGTGTGCCTGCTTTGTCACAAGTTCTGCATCTGGGGTCTTTGCATAAAGAGCTGACACAATGATATATTGTTTTCGTGGCTATTGTATTTGTTATGCCCGTTGTGTAAGTACAGGCCAAGGAAATCAATAAGCACAGAATACATTAACTACTGTATAAGGAATATGAATCTTGTAACTCTATGAGCAAAATCACTGAGACTTCTGACCTTGCATACTCCTCTCTTTAACACTTAATCGCTTAATCCCATTATAACTGTCCAAGACGGTACAGATGCTATAACTCAGGAATATACTGGAGTTAAGAAGAGAATCTTCTTAAAGTTTTCAGAAATACTTATTCACAGTGCTGTTCTACAAATAAGATGCAAAAATAGTTCTCTCAAAATATAATTAAATTTTATATAAAAAGCCAGAGGGAAAGTGGTATTTGAAAATACATTTTGAAAATGATATATGGAAATTTCCACCTCCGGCCTTGATGAAGTAACTGGTAGAGAACTTGCTCTCCTTTTATAAAGAAATAGAAAATAAGTGAAACAAATAAAGTAAGTGTTAAACCACAGGTATTTCAAGACTATGATTCCCGAAAAAAGGGAAACTAGAGTTAAGCACTAAAACTGCTCTTTCTGAGGAATGCATCATGGAAACATAAAGGTATCTTAAATACACTTAATCCAAGAAAAAGAGATTGTAAAAGAAACAAAAAACAGATGAGTCAAATATAATGCAATATCAATAATCATGTTAAATGTAAATAGTCTGCATCTTCTACGTAAAAGGCCAAAACTGTTAGATTGGAGAAAAAGTCAAGATAAAACCACATTCTATGTAAAAAATATCCACTTAAAATGTAATGACACAGGGGCTGGCTAGATAGCCCAGTGGATAGGGCGCCGGCATACCACATGGGAGGCCCTGGGTTCGGTTCCCGGGGACCTCTCCTAGTGGGCAGACTGCCTTGAGAATGGCAAGCCGCCATGGGCGGGCCAGAGCCGCCGTGGGCAGGGCAAAGAAACTGCCACGGACAGGCAAAAGCCGCCACGGGCAGGGCAGGTCGCCTGCGAATCGAGTGCAGCCAGCCACCCGCGAACTGAAAAGCCGGCCGTGATGGAAGCAGAGGCCGCCCACAAGCGGGGAAAGCCGCGCCTGTGCAGTGACCAAGTCTCGGCGCGTTGCTGCAACAGGGGGGAAGGGGAGATATGTAATAAAATAAATAAATCTTTAAAAAAAAAATGTAATGACACAGAGAAGTTAAAAATAAAAGGGTGAAAAAGATATACCATGCTCACACTGATAAAAACAAAGTTGGAGGGGCTGCATTAATATGAGAAAAAGATTTCAGAACAAAGATTGTTGCTGGGGATAAAGGACATCTAGTAATAATAGAAGGATCAATTCATCAAGAAAAAGAACAATCCTTAATATATATGCCCTTAATTATGGTGCTTCAAAATATATGAAACAAAAAACTGATGGAACTAAAATAGACAAATCCACAATTTTACTTAGATATACTGACATGCTTTTCAACAACTGATTGATAGAAAAAAGAGATGGAAAATCAGTATGAATATAGAAGAAGTGAACGACTCCATTAATCAAATCGACCTAATTGATACTTATTGAACATTCCACAAAACAATTGCAGTAAATTCATTATATTTCAAGTGCACATGACATATTTACCAAATTAGACAATCTGGGTCATAAAACAAGATTCAATAAATTTAAAAGAAGTAAAATCATACAATGTATGTTAAGCCAGTTAAGCTATAAATGAAAAATGGAAAGATATGTGGAAAATAATTAAATATTTACAAATTAAACAATAGTTTCAAATAAATTATGGGCTAAAGAAAAAAATTACAAGGGGAATAAAATATTTCTCTACTTAATTACAGTGAAAATACAGCATATAAAACTCTTTGCAATGCTGTTCAAGTAGTACATGGAATAAAATTTATTAGTAGTTAAATTTGAAAAAAAGTTTAAAAATCATTGATCTATGCAAATATTCGTGCATAGATTTTGTGATAATCGGGGTATGCTAAATATTCGCTATATTAGAAACCATGCATGTGTCCCCAGACCTAGTTTTTCTCCCCAGGTCTGGTTTTTGGAATGCTGGTGATAAACTATAAGCCTGATTTATTATATGACCATCCTGTATGGGAAAAGACTGTAACTTTGGGTATCTTTGGTCAACCTGAAGAGATATAGCAGGGGGACAGATGTGGCTCAGGTGGTTGGGCATCCGTCTCCTATATGGAAGGACCTGGGTTCAATCTTCAGGACTTCCCGGTAAAAATTTAAAAAAAGAAAAATATGGAAGGCGTGTGGGCCAACAGTCCCCGCACACGGGTGCACCACCAGGCCCCACAAGCCACATAGCTAGATGATGACGTATCAGGAGAGTGACACAAGGGAGAGCCAAGACGAGACTCATCAAAAAACCAGGAACTGAGGTGGCGCAGGTGGTAGGATTCCTCATCGCAATTTTCGAGGATCAGATCCTAGTGAAGACAGGAGGAGAAAGATGAAAAGAGCGGGCAGGAGGAGGACACAGAGTCTCCCAGTGAATGGATACGGAGGAAGCAAAAATGGGGGGGGGTAAAAATGGATAAAAGTAAATAAATAAATCAATAAATAAATCATTGGGAAAAAGTGTATAGGGGAAGAAGGTACAGACTATAGTTAGTAGTAATACTTTGATGATGCTCTTTTATGATTTGTTAACAAATGTTTCACACCAGTGCAGGGTGTTTGTGTGGGGGGGTGATGTGTGGGAGCCCTGTATGACGTTGTACATGTTTGTTTTGTAAGTTCACGATATTTACTGAACTCTTATAGTTTATATATGTTCATGTATGAATGATATACTTCAATAAATTGTTAAAAAATAATTGAGCTATGTTTACATCTCAAGAAGCTAGAGAAAGATAAGACTATTAAACCTAAAATATGTAGATTAAAAGAACTAATATGCCTAAAACAGAAATCAGTGAAATCAAACACACAAACAATAGAATATTATTGTGAAAAACTTTATTCTAATAAATACAACAATTTTGCTAAAACAGACAAATGTACTGAAATGCAGAAATTACTGAAACTGACATGAAAATTATTTTTAAGTAATCAGAATACCCCATATATCTACCAAGTAGTTTGAATTTGTAAAAAAACAAACAAATATAAAACTTCCACAAAGAATGCTGCAGGCTTAGAAAGCTTCACTGGTGGATTCTATTAAACAGTTAAATATGAAACAATTCCAACCCTATGCAATATTTTTTAAAGAAAATAGAGAAAGGAACACTTTCTGACTCATTTTAGGAAGCCAGAATTATATTGATACTGAAATCTGTAAAAGCATTAAAGAAAACTGCAAACCAATTTTTCCCTTCATGTGGATACAAAATCTTTAAGAAAATTTCAAATCAAATCCAGCAATATGTAAAAAGTAAAAAACATTATAAACCAGGGTTTGTCTCAGAAATGTAAGTTTGGATTAACACTTAAAAATTAATCAGTGAAATTCACCATGAAATAAAATGAGAGAAAACAAACATTTTTTTAAAACAAAAATCAACATCCATTCATGATAAAATCTTTCAGCCAACTAGCAATGGAAGAGAAATTCTTTGTCTTGTAAAGCCTATCTACAAAAAATTTACAGTTGACATCTTATTGAAGGTGAGAACCTGAAAGTTGTCCTCTAAAATTCAGAACTATGTAAGGGTTTTCTTCTCATCACTTTCATTAAACATCGTATTAGATGTCCCAGACAGTGCTGTAAAGCAATGAAAATGAAAATGAAATAGAAGTAGTAAAATTCAAATAGAAGTAGTAAACATTCTATATTTGCAGTTGACATGATCATATATATATATTTATTTAGAAAACTCTAAGCAGTCTTCCAAAGGCACTAAATATAATAAGCAAATTTAATAAGCTAGAAGGATATAAGGCTTATAAACAAAAATAAATTTCTATATATTCAAACCAAGTATTTGGAAAATGAGTTTTAAGAGTCCAAAAATACAAATACTTAAGAATAAATTACACAAAATAGGTGCAATATATGAGCAATATAACTTCAAACAATAGTTGAGCAAAATTAAAGAAAATCAAAATAAATGGAGAGGTATAAAATATTCATGGATAGAAAGAGTCAATATTGCAAAAATGTTAATTCTTTCCACATTAATCTATAGATTCAGCAAAATCTCAAACAAAATCCCAGGAGGTTTTTTAATAGAGGTTGGCAATATGACTGTAAAATTTATATGGAAAAAACACCTCTAATAGGCAAAATTATCTTGACAAAGGTGAAAAATTGTAGGACACCCAATACCTAATCTCAAGACTTATTATAATGCTGTAGTAATCAACAATGTATGGTATTGTTATAAGGATAGACATGTAGATGAACAGAACGGAGTTCAAAAATAGAACCACACTTATGTAGCCAATAGATTTTTAACAAACATGATAAGTTATTGAAAAGGGAAAAGGTAGTCTTTTCAAGAAGAGGTGATGGAAAACCTGGATGATATAGGAAAAAATAAAAAAAGAAACTTGACACCTACCTCACACTATTCACAAAATTAACATGAAATGGATCTCAGACCTAAATGTAATAACTAAAACTATACAAATATAGTTGAAAATCTTTGCAATCTTGGCATAGACAACGATTTCTTAGGACACAAAAAATAATAACAATAAAATAGAAACAAAGGTGATAAATGGTAATCATCAATTTTAAAAAATCTGCTCATCAAAAATAAAACAAGGAAATAGAAAAAATACTTGCAAAAGCTATAATTGACAAAATAAGTTATTAGTACATCTCAACAATAAGAGACAAACTATTAAAATTTAGCAAACTATTTGAACAGGTATTTCATGAAAGACATAGAAGGATGTTCAGTGTGCATGAGAATAGATGGTCAACATCATTAATCACCAGGAAAATGTAAATTAAAACCACACCTATGTTTTTTTAATTCCCACTAAAATAGATAAAACTTTTTTTATTTAACAATAGTAGTTATAGTTAGTGTTGGCAAGAATATAGAGACTGGAACCCTGGATACCTTGCTATTGGGAGTGTAAAATGGTATAAACATTGTAGAAATTAGTATGGAACTTTTTGGAAAAGTGAACCATCTGACTTAGCTCTTCTACTCTTAGATCAACAAATAGTATTGTAATCATACCAAAAAATACTACTCAGTAATAAAAAGAAATGATCTACTGATACACATTATAAATGGATGAATTTCAAAAAATTAAGCTGAAAAAAATAAAGACATAGACTAAAGAGTACATATTGCAGGATTTCATTGATATTGAACTCCATTAAAGGTACATTGAGCTATAGTTACAGAAGGCTGACCAGCGGCTGTCTCAGGCAGGAGTGACTTGGAATTCTTGCCATGAGGCCAAGGAGAGAGAAAAATTCTATTATTGTTTTAGTTTGGTATTGCTCATGTAGCAAATTACCACAGATTTAGCGATCTAACACAACACCTACTTTTTATCACATAGTTCTGTAGGTCACAAGTCGAGGTATAGTATGTTCTCGGCTCCAGGGTTCATAAGGCTGAAACCACAGTGTAGGCCAGGCTGTGTTCCTTTCTGGAGGCTCTGGGCATGAATCTGCTTCCAAGCTCATTCAGATTGTTAGAAAAATTTAGACCTACCTGACTGTAGGACTGAGGTCCCTATTTCCTTCACTGGTTGTCGGCCAAGAACATTTCACAGCTTCTAGAACCATTCCTTGGCTTGTGTTCTTCTCCCTCAATCTTCATGCCAACAAAAGTGAGTTTCCCCTTCTTTTTTTCAATAGAGAAGTTGTGGGTTTATAGAACAATCATGCATAAAATACAGTATTCCCATATACCTCCCTATTATTGACCCCTTGCATTGGTATGGCACATTTGTTACAATTGATGAAAGCACAATTTCATAATTGTACTATGAACTATGGTTTAACTTAGAGGTCACTGTTTGTGTAATGCAGTTTAATGGATTTTAAAAAAGCTTTTATTCTGCCTCATATCTCCTACCTTCTTCTCCACATCTCTCCTCTTACTCTTCTGCCTTCCTCCTCTGCTTTTAAATGCTTGTGTGACTACATGGCCCCATCAGATAATCCAATAGTAGGTGTGTCTTAGTGTCTGGCTGCTAAGACAAATTTCATTCAATGGGTCTGCTTAACAACAGGAATTTGTTGGTTTATGGTTTCAGAGGCTAGAAAGCTTGCTTCCTCCCAGGGTTGGTATCTTCTGACCAGAGAGCAATTCTTGGAGTTCCTTTCACCTCTGGGTTTCCACGACTTCCAGTTTCTGCTCATCCATGTGACTTTCTCCTCATAAAGTTTCCAGTTATAGGAATAAGACCCAACCTCAATTCAACTGGGACACACCTTAACTAAAAATAATATCTTCAAGAGGTCTAATTTACAATGAGCTCACCCCTGCAGGAATGGATTGAAATTAAGTACATGTTTTATCCAATATCTCACAATCTCCCTATCAGCTGATTAGTAACCTTACTTACATATGCAAAGTCCTTTCACAATAGTACCTAGATATATGTTTGAATAACCAGGCAATGGAATCTTGGTGGGGGAAGTCTTTAGATTCTGTCTGACAGATTCATCTTGATTGGAGTAGAGGTTACATAGGTGTATTCCATTTGTCAGTGCACATCAAACTGTTCACTCAAAATGCTTAATCAAGTTGATTTAAAATGTAAAAAGTAATCTATAGAATATTTATGGCAATGGAACAATGGAAGAAAGACATGAAATATGCTTTAGAACAAGTAAAAAACACATTTACTTAATATCATTAGTAACTTCAAATGATCCTCTTACCTTCAGGTCCACTGTGAAATCTGTGACTGTGCACTGGGCATTTATTTTGGGGATGACTTCCAGACAATGACCTTGACAAAATCAGGCAGTGTCTAGACGGAACTGTCACTATGAGTATTTTGACTGAATGGATGGATAGGTCAAGCAATTAACTAATTAATTAGACACTCAATCAATCTTTATGTCATTTAATTAATTAACTTGTTACTTAAAATGTGAGCCCTAGATGCTGCTAAGGGTAAGGCATGTTCATAAAATGTAGTCACTGCCCTCTAAGATCTTTCTCTTGTTATTTGTTTGATTCCTTGCCTCACTTTCTCTCTCTCCCACCTTCCTTCCCTTCCTTCCTTATTCCCTCCCTCCCTTCCTTCCTCCCTCTCTTCCTTCCTCTCTTCCGTCTTTTCTTTTCTTTTGAAAAATATATATTGTTTGCCACCTAGGTGTCTCCTCTGGGCTCTGGAGATACTGTGGTGAACAAAAACTAAACAAAAATCTCTGTGATACTGTAGTTTCCCAGGCATAAAAAAAATAATACAATAAAAACTTATGAAAGGAAAGAGGAAGGAACTATGAGAGGAAAGAGAATTATTTTTCATCCCAATTTGGTTAATCAGAATCAGGTAAATCCTCTCTTTAAAAAGATGCTTAAAATGAGAACTAAAAGAATTGGAAAGAGCCAGATGAAGTGGGCAGCAGTCAGAGGAACAATGTGATTTCCAGGGAGAAGGAATGTGTGTAAAAAAGTCTAGAGGAACAAAATAGCTAATACTTTCAGGGATCTACAAAAAGGTCAGTGTGGCTGGAGTGTAGTACCAGAAATCAGGGTTAGATGGAGATAAGAATTAGAGAATAAAAAGATGGGACTGGGGTGGAACAAAAAGAATTTCTCCTAAAATCCCCCCAATGATGAGGTAACATTGGCGTTACCTGCAGGGTCAGCCCTGATGAAATTCTAGGTACCATCCAGTTCTGACTTGGGTAGTCTGTGAAGCCTGTGCTAGTAGCCTAAACATGTAACTTCAGTAAGACCTTTCCTCTGATCGCCAGATCTACATATCTAACTCCTTCTTACCATTTCCTCTTAGATACGTAATGACATCTAATACTTATTGTGTTCTAAATTGAGCCCTTGATCTGCCCTTCAGAATTATTGGAAATTTATTCTTAACTCCCTCTGTTTCACACTGCATATCCTTTTGATTCTATTTTCCAGATTTGCCCAGGCTCAGATCATGCCCCACTGCTGCTGACACCCAGGTCCAACCTTCCACAATCTTATGCCTAGATTATTGCAGTAGCTTCTTAACATGGTATGCCTGCAGTCTAATTTCAGCATAGCAGCCGGAGTGATTCTCTGGAAACATGAGTCATCACATGACCTCTTTGTAATGGCATCCCATCTTATTCAAAGTAGATATTCTACTGTGCCCTCAACGTCCCTAAGAGACAAGGGTTCCTTTGCTTCTCTGATGTCTCATCTGACTCCAGTCATCTTGGCCTCTTTGCTGTTTCTGCAAAAACTAGTCACACTTATTCTTCCCAGTTCAGTTACCCCTGCCTGGAGTTTTCTTCCACTAGCTGTCCCCGTGTCTTATTGCCTCATTTTCAACCAAATCTCCTTTAGAGTTTTATGGAAAAATGAATCCCCTTTTCATTGAAGCCATTATTGACCTCTTTTAAAAAAATTCCATCTTTTTCTGCACCCCTTTCTCACTTCTTCATCCTCCTTGCTGGCTTAATTTTTTTCTCCATAGCAATCATATGTTATAATCTGTAAAATTAACTTATTTATTTATTATATTTAACAGAAAGGTTGTAAGGGTACAGAACAATAATGCAGAAAATACAGAGTTCCATAAAACCCCCTCACACACAGTTTTCCCTATTATTAATACTTTGCATTAGTGTGGTTGCTCTGTAACAAACAAACAATATTATTATAGTTATGCTATTTATTGCAGTCCATAGTTTATATTAGGGTTCACTCTTGTGTTGTACAGTACTACGGTTTCTTTAAATTTTTAAAAATCTAGTTATGTGTTAACAAACTAGTTTCCCCTTTTAACAAATTCATATATATCATTTTGTGCTGCGAATAACATTCACAATTTTGTGCTAACATCACCACTATCCATTACCAAAACTTTCCCATCATGCAAAACAAACATTATCAGTTAAGCATTAACTCTCCAATCACTACCACCACTCCAGGCCATGAATTCATGAATTTGCTCATTCAAATGATTTCATATCAGCAAGATCATACTATATTGTCCTTTTTTGTATGTGGTTTATTTCACGGAAAATGATGCGTTCAGTGTTCATCCATGTTAGCCTATGTATCAAAACTTTATTCCTTTTTACAAAATGGTACTTTACTTATGAATGTACTACATTTTGCTTTTCCATTCATCTATTGACGGACACTTGAATTGTTATCATGTTTTGGCGGTTGGGAAAAATGTCACTATGAACTTTCTTGTGCAAATATCTGTTTGAATCCCTTCTTTTAATTCTTTTGGATAAATACCTAGAAGTGGGATCTTCAAGTCATATAGTAATACTGTATTTAACTTTCTCAGAAAATACCAAACTATTCTCCACAGATGCTGCACCATTTTATATTCTTACCAATAATGGCAAGTGTTCCTATTTCTCCAAATCCTCTCTAACACTTGTTATTTTCCAATTTTTAAAAGAGAAGTCATTCTTTTGAGTGTGAAATGGTTTTGATTGTATTTACGTAATGGCTAATGATGTCAAGCATCTTTTCGTGTGCTTATTGGCCATTTGTATATCTCCTTTGAAGAAATATTTATTCAAGTCTTTTGCCCATTTTTAAAATGGCTTGTCTTTGGTGTTGCTAGATTTCATTATATATTCCCCATATTAATTCTTTTATCAGATTTGTGGTTTCCAAATGTTTTCTCCCATTCTGTAGATTGTCTTTTTAGTTTTTTTGGAAGTCCTTTGATTCACAAAAATTTTAAATGTTGATGAAGTCATATTTACCTATTTTTGTTGTTGTCATGCTATAAAGTCTAAGAAACCATTACCTAACTCAAAGTCCTGAAGAAACTTTCCTGTGTTTTCTTCTAAGAGTTTTGTAGTTATGATACTTATACTTAGGTTGTTGATACATTTTGAGTTAATTTTCATATACAGTGAGAGGTAAAGGTCTGCTTTTTTTCTTTTGCCTGTGGGCATCCAGATTTCTCAACACCATTTTTTGAAGAGATTATTCTTCCCCCATTGAATGATTTGGCACCATGACCAAGGTCCATCCTTGAATGAGGGTCAAGCTGATTTGATTACTGTAGCTTTGTAATAAATTTTAAATTGGGAAGCATGAGTCCCCTAACTATGCTATTATTTTTCAAGATGGTTTTGGCTATTTGGAGCCCATTACTCTTCCCTGTAAATCTAATTACATGTTTTTCCATTTCTGAAAAAAGACAGTTGAAATTTTGATTGTGATTGTGTTGAATCTGTAAACTGCTTGGCATTGAATTGACATCTTAATGATATTTAGTCTTTCAATAATTGATCATGGAATATCCTTCTATTTATTTAGTTCTTTGATTTCCTTTAGTAATGTTTTATAGATTTCTGTGTGTAAGTCCTTTACATACTTGGACAAATTTATTCCTAAATATTTGAGTCTTTTAGTTGCTACTGTAAATGAAAATTTTCTTGATTTCTTCTTCAGATTGTCCTTTAATATTTTTGACAAACACTACTAATTTTTACATATTGATCTTGTACTCCATCACTTTGCTGAATTTGTTTATTAGCTCTAGTAGCTCTGTTGTGCGTTTTCCAGGATTTTCT
>PVKH010002859.1:0-14438 GCA_004027955.1 Chaetophractus vellerosus | reverse complement strand
CATTCACTACTGAGTATGATATTAATTATGGGTTTTTCCTGTTGACAAAGTATCCTTCTATTCCTACTTTTTAACTGATTTTTTTTTTCAAGAAAGGGTACAAGATTTTGTTAAATTTCTTTTCTGAATAAATTCCAATGATCACATGGCTTTTTCCTTCATTCTATTAATTTGGTACATGACATTACTTGATTTTCTTTGATTGAACCATCCTTACATACCTAGGATAAATCCCACTTGTTCATGGTATATAATTATTTTACTGTGTTGTTGAATTAATTTTGATGATGTTTTCTTGAAGGTTTATGCATTCATAGGGGAAATTGGTGTATAGTTTTCTTTTTGTGGTGTCTTTATCTCATTATGAGGGTGATGTTGGCTTTAGAGAATGAATAAGTGTTCCCTCCTTATCAATTTTTGGAAGAGTTTGAACCGGATAAGTGCTAATTTTTCTTGGAATATTTGATAAAATTAACCAGTGAAGCCCATTTGATCCTGGGCTTTATTTGTTGGGGGACGAGGGTGCAGGGTTTGAGTACTAATTCAATCTCTTTAATTATTATAGGTCTGTTGTGGTCTTCTATTTCTTCTTGAATCAGTGTAGGTAGTTCATATGTTACTAAAAATATATCCATTTCATCTATGTTACCTGATATGTTGGCACACAAATTTTCATAATATTTTCTAATATTTCCTTCAGTTTCAATAGGGTCAGTAACTATGCTTCCCTTTAATTTCTGATTTTAGTTATTTGTGCTCTCTCTCTTTTTTTCATTATCAGTCTAGCTTAAATGTTTATTGATTTTATTGATCTGTCCAAAGAACCAAGTTTTGGTTTGGTTTGTTCTCTTTAATGTTTTCTATTGTCTTATTTTATTTCTACTTTAACCATTTTTATTTCTTCCCTTATGCTCATCCTGTTTGGTTTGCTTTCTTTTTTCTAGATCTTCCAGTTTTGAGGTTATTTTTCTGATTTGTGATCATTGATCTTATTTAATGTAAGCAATTATTGCTATAAATGTCCTTCTCTACACTGACTTTGCTGCATCCCTTATGTTATGGTATATTGTGTTTTCATTTTCATTTGCTTCAAAATATTTCCTAATTTCCCTTGTTATTTCTTCTTTGACCCACTGGTTGTTTAGGTGTGTATGTGTGTGTGTTTGTGTGTGTTTCATTTCCACGTACTTGTGTGTGCACCTTTTTCCCTCTGTTATTGATTTCTGGCTTCATTCCATTGCTGTCAGGAAAGATACATTGTATGATTTTAATATTTCTAAATTTATCAAGACTTGTTTTGTGACCTTAGCATATGGTCTGTCCTAGAGAATGACCCATGTACACTACAGAAGAATGTGTATTCTGCTGATGTTGGAGGGATTGTTCTATATATGTCTGTTACATGTAGATGGTTTATGGTCTCACTCACATTTGATATTTCTATATTTATATCCATATCTTCTATCTATTATTGAAGGTGATATTGAAGTCTCCTACTATTAATATAGAACTATCTATTTCTCTCTTCAAATCTGTGAAATTGACTTCACATATTTTGGAGTTCTGGTGTTAGGTGCATATATATTTTATAATTACATGTTTTCCTGTTAAAGTGACCCTTTCATCAACATATAGTGACATTCTTTGTCCTTTGTAACTGATTTGGCCTAAAGTCTATTTCATTTAATTTTAGTATAACTACCCAAGTTCTCTTTTGTTTACTCTTTGCATAGTATAATTTTTTCAAATCCTTTTACCTTGAGTCTGCTTTTGTCTGAATTTAAGATGATTTCTTGTAAAAACATATTGCTGGGTCATGCTTTTTAATCTATTTTTCCAAACTCTGCCTTTTAACTGCAGAGTTTGAACCATTTACCCAAAAGTAAATACTGATAATACAGGCATTTTTTTTTTTGCCTTTTTGCTATTTGGTTTTTGTAAGTTTTTTAAACTTTCCCCCCAATTTTTCTGTTAATACCTACTTTCATATTTATTTGATATTTTAAAATGTATCACTTTGAATTCCCTCTCAATTCTTCCTGGATATAGAAACAAATCTTTCCTTTGTGGTTACTATAGTGCTTAAATTTAACACCCGAAATCTATAACAATCACATTTGATTTGATACCAACTGTCACAGTTTGATGTAATTATGAATTCCCAAAATTGATATTGAATCATGCTGGTAAACTGATCTGTTCATCTGGGCATGATTGGGCTATGATTAGGGCATTGACTGGGCCTCATCAGTAGGGCATTGAGCCCTACCCCTCAGTGGGTGTCTTCTCAAGTATAAAAGGCAAGGCAAAAGACAGAGGTAGTAGATCTGAGAAGCAGTTTTGATGTTGGAGTTTGGATGTTGGAGAGGATGCCCCAGGAGAAGACAAGTGAGCCATTCACCTGATAGTCTACAGCTGCAGCCCTGGGAAGAGAGGAACCCAAAAATCCTGAACCCTGGCAAACATCGGCAGCTGTCTTGCTCCAACACATGGACTTTGGTGAGGGAAGAAACTTATGCTGTGGCCTGGTAACTGTAAGCTTCTACCCCAAATAAATACCCTTTATAAAGACCAACCAATTATTGGTATATTTGCAAAGGCACCCCTTTGGCTGACTAATACAGAATTTGGTACTGAGAGTGGGGTGAATGCTTTTTGCAATTATCAAAATATTGGAATGGTTTTATAAATGAGTAAGGGGTATTTTTTTGGAGGAATTGTGAAATGCTTGATGGAAAAGACCTAGATCACTTTGAAGAGATTGTTGATAGCAATATGGATGCTAAAGAGACTTTTTATGATGCCTTAGAAGTAAATGATGAAACTATTACTGGAAACTGGAGGAAAGGTGATCCATGTTTTAAAGTTGCAGAGAACTTAGCAAGATTAACTCCTAGTGTTATATGGAAGACAGAATTTGAAAATGGTGAACCTGAGCATTTAGCTGAAGTACTTTCTAAAGTAAACCCAGAGAATGTGCCTTGGCTTCTCCTTGCAGCTTATAGCAAAATACTAGATGAGCAAAATACACTAAGGACTGAACTTTTGGGCACAAAGAAAGTAGAAACTGATTCCAAGTTTCTGGAAATCAAGTTTCCAGATGAAAGTGCCCCATTTGAAGACTTAGCTAAACATGGAACTTGTAAATCAGAATTGAAGATGCAGTTATCTTGGAAAGACTTGGGAAAGTCTTACTGTCTGATGGCTTGGACCCCTGCTTCCTACATGCTAAACCAACAAAGTTTTTGAGAGTGCTGTATGAACAAAAACCACTGTTCACTTGGACTAAAGAGGACATGGAAAGGAGACATTGAAGGAGAAACAGCTTTAAGGAGAAAACCATGGAAGCTGAGATGTGGAATTAAGATATTGCCTTGGGCCAAGGGACAAGCCCCACCCATGTGTCCAGAGAGGGTGAGTTTGCCTGAGCAGTTGAAGAGTGTGGATGTCTCCACCCAATGTTCTAGGAGAGTTTTGCCTCCCCAAGGTACAGAGAGGGTGAGTTTGCCCCAACGGTTGAAGAGGGTAGATGTTCCCACCTGATGTTCGGGAAGAGTCTTGCCACCTCAGGGTACAGGGAAGGTGGAACACATTCCTCAAAGATTAGGGCAGTTAAGGTCAGCACACCATAGGTCAGAGAGGGGTGTTCCTGTCCCCCATAGATTAGAGAAGGCCAGGTGGTCAACTTGTTGCTCTGAGAGAGTTGAGCCTGTATGCCAAAGGTTAGGGGGAATGTTGTCTTCACCTCACTGTACTAGGGGTGCTAAGACTCTAACCCAAAGATTGGGTAACCTGTGGCAATCACCCTAACACTCTTGGAGAATGAGGACTGGAGCTTGGTCAACACCCAGATGCTTGATGAGTGTGGAACCAAGAAAATGGCTGCTGGGAAAGCCTGTGGATAGGGTGGGTTCCCATGTGGCCCCAAGGAGAACAATCCATTGTCTTAAGAATGACTCTCAGACTTTGAATTGGAATGGAGGATACCCTACAGTTTTGCTGAACTGTAGAGGATCCATGAGTCATGTTTATTGTCCCAATTTCTCCTTATAATAATGAAAATGTTTATTCTTTGTCTTTCCATTTGTGTATTGGAATCAGATTAATGATTAAGTAAGTTTCAGAGTTCTGTAGCAGACAGGATTTTGCCTGAAGACAGACTGTATTTCTTTGAACTGATTATGATATGATTTTGTACTTGCAATTGTTACTGATTTAAGATTTTTTTGAATATTGTAATTTATTTTTAGAATTCAGAGCGTGGAGTGTTACAGCTGGATGTAATTATGAATTCCAAAAATTGATATTGAATCATGCTTGTAAACATATCTGTTCATCTGGGCATGATTGGGCTATGCTTAGGGCATTGGCTGGGCCCCATCAGTAGGGCATTGAGCCCCACCCCTCAGTGAGTGTGGTCTCAAGTATAAAAGGCAAGGCAAAAGACAGAGGTAGTAGATCTGAGAAGCAGTTTTGATGTTGGAGTTTGTATGTTGGAGAGGATGCCCCAGGAGAAGACAAGTGAGCCATTCACCTGATAGTCTACAGCTGCAGCCCTGGGGAGAGAGGAACCCAAAAATCCTGAACCCTGGCAAACATCGGCAGCTGTCTTGCTCCAACACATGGACTTTGGTGAGGGAAGAAACTTATGCTGTGGCCTGGTAACTGTAAGCTTCTACCCCAAATAAATACCCTTTATAAAGACCAACCAATTATTGGTATATTTGCCAAGGCACCCTTTTGGCTGACTAGTACACCAAGTTAACTTCAATAGCACACACAAACACTGTTCCTATATCCCTCCACTCCCCCTGTTTTTTGCTGTACTTGTTAAAAATTGTATCTCTTTATATGTACTCCATAAACCATATATTTGCCATTGCTTTTTATGCATTTACATTTTAGAACCTATAAGAAGTAAAAACTAGAGTTACTTACCAAAAAATACCATGCAATAATATTAGCATTTATTTTTACCCATATGGTTACCTTTACTGGAGATTTTATTTATTTAGCTCTTTCTATCTAGTGTATTTTCCTTTCATTCTGAGGAACTCCCTTTATCATTCTTTGTAGAGAAGGTCTACTGGTGATGAACTCACTTAACTTTTGTTTATCTGGGAATGTCTTAATCTCTTTCTCATTTTTGAAAGACAGTATTGCCAGGTATAGTATAATGAACATATTTTACCCTTCATCTAAGTAGACAGATTGCTAATATTTTGCTACATTTCTTATATCTCTTTCGATTTGTAAATGTGTGTATGTGTATACACACATTTCATTTTTTATCACCATTTGAAAGTCAGTTGCAAAGATCATAATACATTTTCTCTAAATATTTCAGTTTCTATCACCTAAGGAAAAAAATCTTTCTTATGCTATTATCATATCTCAAAATTATAGTAGTCAACTTTCACAGCAAATAGAAACCAAAGGAGACATAACTACTGAAAGAAATGTATTGAGGATGGGATCCTGGATCAGATAAGGATATTAAGTTAAAACTAAGGAAAACTGAATAAATTATTAGTTAATAGTAATATATCAGCATATTAGTCAGCCAAAGGGATGCTGATGCAAAGTATCAGGATCTTTTTTTTTCTTTTGGTTTTTATAAAGGGTATTTACTTGGGGTAGAAGCTTACAGTTACAAGGCCCTAAAAGTACAACTCAAGGTACCGTAAGTGGTACTTTCTTACCCGAAGTCTATTGGCACATGATGATGCAAGATAGTTGGCAATGTCTGCAAAACATCAGCCTTCCTTTTCCTATTAAGGCTCCGTGGGTCCAGCTTCTTCTGATTTCAGCTGTAGGCTGACATAAGGTTCATAGGTCTTCCCAGGGCTCATTTCTCTTCAGGCTCAGCTTCTCTGTTCTCTTCAGAAGGTCAGCTGTAAACTATCAGGCAAATGGCTCAACTCTCCCTGGAACTTCAGAGTCAAAACCAAATTCTATCCTCTGCCTTGTCTTTTTCTGTTTATCTACGTATCCTGTGTGTCTACTTCCATGTAAGAGTCTATTTTATCAGCTTCCCAAGAGGGTGAGGACTCAACTATGCATGCCCTAATGATGTGGTCTAATCAAAGCTCTAATCTTGACATAGATTAATCAAATTCATCTCTGCTGAATCCAATACAATCAAAAGGTGTCAAGCCCAGAGGAACAGATCCGTTTGCAAACATAATCTATATCTCTTTTTGGAATTCGTAAACAGTATCAAACTGCCACAATCAATATTGATTAATTAATTGTAACAAATGCACCCATGCTAATATAAGTTATTAAAAGTAGAGGAAACTGGGTGTGGGGTAATTTGGAAATGCCCTGTTCTATCGCCTCAATTTTTCTGTAACATTAAAACTGTTCTGAAAAAAAAAAGATACTGGGGATTGTGGGAAGATGGTGCCAGATTAGGCAGTTAAGTTTCAGCTCTCTCACAAAAACAATGGAGAAAGACCCAAAGCTGCCCAAGGTAACTGCTTTGGGGGTCAACAGACCAGGACAGTTCTTCAGAACTCCCAGGAGAGTGAGGGACAGAGAGATAATAAGCCAAAAAAACGTACTGTGAATTACCAAACCTCCAGGAAGAGCTTCCCTCCCCCACCCCTAAGATATTCATCAGGGGTAAAACCCCAGGCTCATCGCAGCTGATTGAGAGGGGAGCAGATGTCTTTCTCTCTGTCAGCTCTTACAAGGGAAAAGGGGGAAGGACTCAGGGGCTTTTCTTCAGTGAATTCAGCCAGCACAGCTGGCTTTGAATCTCAGCACTGGCCAGATTAAAATGAAGGAAAACCAAGAGAGCATCATTTGCTGGGTGGTCTGGAAATTACATTGACATAAACTGCTTTTAGAGCTCTCTTTACCCTACCCCTGGGAGAAACTCTGCACCACACTAGTCCCTGGCAAGATTTTAATAACTTAAGCTGGGCAAATTTAATGACTTAGACAAGTTGAAACAAATATCAAAAAAGAGCTGTGAAAAAAAATAATAAGAAGAAGAAGCAAGAGAGAAAAATTGGTCATCATAGTAAATTCACCAACATATCAGATGTCTAGACATCAGCCCAAAATTACCCATACTAGGAAACAGGAAGAGATGGCCCAGCCAAGGGAAGAAACCAAATATCCTGAAGAGATTCAGAAATTAAGACAATTAACCAATGATAATCACACAACTCTCCTAAATCACTTCAAAGAATTTAAAGAAAATATGAACAAAGAAATAAAGGACATTAAGAAGACATTGGGTGAGCATAAAGAACAATTTGAAAGTCTGAAAAGAAAAGTAATAGACCTTATGGGAATGAAAGATGATGGATGAGATTAAAAACACATTAAAGCACATAAAAGCAGATTTGAATTGCTTGAAGACAGAATTAGTGAACTGGAAAAGACAGGAGAATAGAAAGAGAAGAGAATGGAAAAAATGGAACAGGGTCTCAGGGAATTGAATGACAATGTGAAACACAAAAACATATGCATAATCAGTGTCCCAGAAGGAGAAGAAAATGTAAAAGAGGCAGAAAGAATATTTGAGTACATAATGACTGAAATATTCCCTACCCTTATGTAAGACATAAAAATCAATATCTAAGGAGGATAAGCACCACAAAAGAATGAACCTGAATAAACCTACCCCGAGACTCCTACTATTCAGGATAACAAATATCAGAGATAAAGAGAAGATTTTGAAAGCAGTGAAGGAAAAGCAAATCATCACATACAAGGAAAACTTGATAAGATTAAGTGCTGAACTCTCATCAGGAACTATGAAGAAGAGAAGAAAGTAATATGGTGTATTTAAGGTACTGAAAGAGAAAAACTTTGAACCAAGAATTCCATATCCAGTAAAGATGTTCTTCAAAAATTTAGGGGAGTTCAAAGTCTTCACAGACAAACAAAAACTGATAGAATATGTTGCCAAAAGACCAGAATTACAAGAGACACTAAAGGGAGTGCTGCATCCTGAAAGGGAAAAATAAGGGTGAGAGACGTGGAGAACAGTATAGAAATGAAGATTATTAGAAAAGGTAAACTAAAGGGTTAAAAGATAAACATTATTATATGAGAACAGAAAGCAAAAGCAAAAAATGGATGAAGTAGGTAGTGACTTTACAATTATAACATTGAATGTTTATGGCTTGACCTCCCCAATTAAAAGATGCAGACTGATAGAATGGATAAAGAAATATGAGCTATCTATATGTTGCCTACAAAAGACTCACCTCAGTTATTAGGACACAACCAGGTTAAAAGAGAAAGGTTGTAAAAATATATTACATGCAAACAGTAACTGAAAAAGCTGGAGTAGCCATATTAATATTGGGGAAACATATATTTTAAATTCAAAACTGTTATAAGGGATGAAGAAGGTCATTATATATTGATAAAAGGGTCAATTCAACAAGAAGAAATAACTATTCTAAATATTTATGCACCTAACCTCAGTGCCCCAAGATACAATTCACTGATGACATGATCCTATATCTTGAAAATCCTGAAAATCCACAACAAAGCTACTAGAATTAATAGACGAGTTCAGCAAAGTGGAGGGATGCAAGGTTAATTTGCAAAAATCAATAGCATTTCTATACACTACTGATGTGCGATCTCAGAAGCAATTCAGGAAAAAAGATTCCATTACAATAGCAACTAAAACAATCAAATATTTAGGAATAAACTTAACCAAGGACATAAATGCCCTGTAAACAGAAAACTATAAAACATTGCTAAAGAAACTGAAGAAGACTTAAATAAATGAAGGACATTCTGTGTTCATGAACTGGAAGACTAAATATCATTAAGATGCCAATTCTACCCAAACTGATTTACATATTCAATGCAATCCCAATAAAAATCCCAACAGCCAGTTTTTCAGAATTTGAAATGCCAATAATCAAATTTATTTGGAAGGATAAGACACCCCAAACAGCCAAAAAGCTCTTAAAAAAGAAGAAAAAAGATGGGGGACTACCACTTCCTGACTTTAAGTTAAATTACTTTGCTACAGTAGTAAAAACAACATAGCGCTGGCATAAGGATAGACAGATTGATCAATGGAACCAAATCGAGAACTCAGAAATTGAACCTCACATCTACAGTCAAGTGATTTTTTGACAAGGCTGTTAAGCCCACCCAGCTGAGCCAGAACAGTCTATTCAGCAAACAGTCCTGGGTGAACTGGATAGCCATATCCAAAAGAAAGAAAGAAGACCCCTATTTCATACCTTACACAAAAACAAATTCAAAATGGACCAAGGACTTAAATATAAAAAGAACAACATTAAAACTCCTAGAAGATAATCTAGGAAAACATCTTCAAGATCTTGTGGTAGGTGGTAGTTTCTTAAACCTTATACCCAAAGTATAAGCAACAAAAGAAAAAATAGATAAATGGGACCTCCTCAAAATTCAAAACTTTTGTACCTCAAAGGAATTTGTCAAAAGGGTGAAAAGGCTGCAGACTGAATGGGAAAAAATATTTGGCAACCACATATCTAATAATGGTTTAATATCCATGATAAATAAGGAGATCATATAACTCAACAATAAAAAGATAAACTAACCAATTAAAAAATGAGCAAAAGACTTGAAAAGACAACTGTCCAAAGAAGAAATACAAATGGCAAAGAAACATGAAAAAACATTCAACATCAATAGTGATTATGGAAATACAAATCAAAACTACAATGAGATATCATTTCATACCTATTAGACTGCCACTATTAAAAAGCTGCAAAACTGTAAATGTTGGAGAGGATGTGGAGAGATAAGAACACTTATTCACAGTTGGTAGGAATGTAGAATGGTACAGCCACTGTGGAGGATGGTTTGGCAGTTCATAAGGAAGTTAACATATAGACTAACCATCGGATCGGACAATACCATTGCTAGGTATATATATATACTTGAGTGCAGTGACACAAATAGATATCTGCACACTGATGTTCATAGCAGCATTATTCATGATAGCCAAAAGTTGGAAAAAACCCAGATGTCCATCAACTGATGAATGGATAAACAAATTGTATTCACAGAATGGAATATTATGTGGTGGTAAGAAGAAATGAAGTCGTGAAACATGACATGGATGAAACTGGAGGACATTATGTTGAATGAAGCAAGCCAGGCACAAAAGGACAAATACTGCATGGTTGTCCTATTATGAACTAAACGTATTATGTGAAATATAAATATATTATGTGAAATAAGAATATGAGTAGAAATGCACATATAAGGCCATTTTTCTTTGAAGTTGAACAAATGTAAGTTAATACTACAAAATGTTAATATGAGACAATAAAACAACAAAACATTATACTAAGTGAAGGACCAGACACAGAGTACTACATGTTGTATGATTCCATTTATATGAAATGTAAATATAAATCAATTTATAAAGATGAAATAAGATTTGTGGTTATGTAGATCTGAGGAAGGAATGCTAAGGGTTGTGGAGTATTTCTTTTTAGAGTAATGAAATTGTTCTAAAATTTTTGAGGTTATGAATGTATAACATTATGATTATACTAAAAGCCACTGATTATATACTTTGGATTGAATAGCCAGAAACAGCAGCTATGTACAGTGAGGGAAGCATAGAAAGATTGAGAGGTGAGGAATTTTCATTTTTGTTTGTTTTTCTGTTTTTTGTTTATTATTATTATTGAAATAATGAAAATGCTGTAATAATGATTGAAGTGATGAGCACACAACTATGTGATTATACCAAATACCATTGCTTGTACATTTTGGATGAATTGTACACTTTATTAATATGTATGAATAAAACTGATTTGTTAAGAAAACTGTTCTAAAATTAAATGTCCATTAAAAATAGAATAATTCACATTCATTGTTTTTCCAGATTGTCCCTCCAAATGCCTTTTATAGCTTATCTTTTTGTTTATTTTAATCAGGAATGTAATTAAAGTTCAGACATGTCTCTTGTTTTCATGGAAGAATCCATGTTTTGGTTGAGCGACTTTAGACTTGGGTTCTACGACTTTGTGAAACAATTCTTGCCATTTTTCTTCTAGATCTGAGGCACTTTTCATAATCTTTGGTTTTGTGCCCTTGGCAATGTAAACATTTTGACCGTTCTCTCTCCCAGTCTTCTTTCATAAACTCATGTGAACCATATGGGATTCAGTCTGCCTTTTTCCCCCTTTTTGTATTTTTGACTATCCAAGAGGTGTGTGTTCAAAGGCTTTATACAGTGGGAATACAAACAAGTCTAACTGCAAAACGGTAAGTGGTACCATGTACAGATAGAATTATTGAGACTCAGATTAAATGTCTTTCAAAGGAAGTAAGAGAAGAAACCTTCTAATTTCAATGTCTGTGGTCTTTATCCTACACCAGCACTACTGGACACCATTCAATTTATGAAGTAGCTATCTAGAAACTGAAAATCCTAGAGAACACTGCATTTTCATCAGAGGATCATGCCTATGTCATCGAGGCATATGAGCAAATATTAATTTTCAAATGAAATAGGGTTATGATTACATCATCTCTTATCCTCAATTTTAAAAAGTATAGAGGCTGGGGAGCCTTAGTGGGGACCTAGTTACCCATGTTTTCAATTCCAAAGGTGGGCCCACCTCTAACTATAAACAATCATTCACATTATGTCACTGCTGTCTTCAAAATAATTCAACATTCCTTGCCAACTGCATCACAACTTAACTGTTTGGCCTGGCTTTTGGAGTTACACATCCTAAGTATATTCTCTCTTACCTATTAGAAATGATGGTATTGTCACTTGAGCCCAACACACACCATTCCTTAGAGTCATACCAGTCCTGTATTATCAAAATGAAATTCCTCTTTTCTGTTCAACATGTGCCTACCTCCCTCTTTTACTCTCTATGAAATGCTTCATGGTCCAGCCAACATTCCCTCTGCCCCCAAATTCCATTTCCCATTCATCCTACAGTGCCATTTCCTTTTCTGAATGCTTCCCATATATATTGTTTTTCAGTCTACTCAGGGAAGGGTTCTAGAACAGCTCATGCTGGTTCCCACATTTCCCTAGTGCTTGGTAGCATGCTGAGCACTAGGTAATTGCACAAAATATATCTCAATTATTTATGGGCAAAAGAAGAACTTATGGATATTATGAGGAGAACCTGGAAGGTGGAGAAACAACCAGATACAGTTCTGAGATTTTATTTCTTCTTCTCTTAGATCATTACCTGCTCTGTTATTGCTCTGGAACTTAAGTGAAGGGAAGTGATAAAAGAAAATCCCTTTGAGGACCACAATTCCAAAAAAAAATTATTGAAATTTCAGCCATAGAAAGTATGTATCAAAACTCTCCCACAAAGTACATAATGCTTATTTTTTTCACCTGCATTACAAGAGAGTAACCTATTTATTTCTAGAATTTGGGCTTTAGATGTTGTAATGGTTTGACAGTTTTATCTAATTATCAATTCCAAAAATATAAATTGAATCATGCTTGTAAACTAATCTGTTCATCTGGGCATGATTGGGTTATGATTAGGGCGTTCACTGGGCTGCAGCAGCAGGGCATTGAGCCCCACCCCTTGGTGGGTGTGGTCTCAAGTATAAAAGGCAAGGCCAAAGATAGAGGGAGCAGATTTGAGAAGCAGATTTTTGAGAAGCAGTTCTGATGTTGGAGAGGGCTGTTCACCTGATAGTCTACAGCAACCTTCTGGAGGAAGCGCTAAGCACAGAGAGAAACGCAGCCCCAGCAGGAGAGGAACCCAAAGGCCTGAGCCCTGGCAGAGGTCGACAGCTGTCTTGCTCCAACACGTGGACTTTGTTGAGGGAAGAAACTTATGCTTTGTGGCCTGGTAACTGTAAGCATCTACTCCAAATAAATACCCTTTATAAAGACCAACCAATTATTGGTATATTGCGAAGCACCCCTTTTGCTGACTAATACAGATGTATTCCATGGAAGACCTTTGAGGCGTTATAGAAAAGGAATTTTGCCATTGTCTTGCAAGCATTCTAGGTTAGAGGGAGAGAATGAGCATTTTGTGTTGGAGTGTAAATAAGGGAAACTTCCCTGGAACTGTTTTGGATGTAAAGCTGGCCCAATTTTAAGAGAGCTCCTGCTCTGCCCTGCTACATCTCCAAGGAGGTGATCTAGGGAGTCCTCTGGAAATAACTTGGAAGCAGCTCAGCATTTGGGTCAATGCTGTAGGGAGGACATACAAAGAGAAACAGCAGTGGAACTGAATGGATTAGTGAATTAGGAATTCAGAGAATGAGGAGGCAAGACAAAATGGGATACTTCTTTTAAAAAGGTTCAGACAATTTACCAGTGACCTAAAGATGCTCTTCCTGCCAGGGTTGCCGCATAAATTTAACTTTTTTGCTATGTTGTCTTTGTTCACAGAAAGATGTTATCTTAGTTTGCCAAAGGCTGTCAATGCAAAATACCAGAAATGGGTTGGTTTTTGCAATATGTTCTTATTAGGGGAAAATGTTACAGTTCCAAGGCCATGAAATGTCCAAGTTAAGGCACCATCAGAGATGATTTCTCACTACAGTAGTATTCTGGCACATTCTGTAGCCCTACCACATGGTAAGGCAAAATGGTGGGTCTGTTGGTCTCTCTACTTTCTCCTGGAGCTCAACTGTGGGCGATGTTTTATCTCTCCCTGGGTCTCATCTCCTTGACCCTCTTGGGGCTTCTCTGTTTTTCTGCAGCTGTAGGTGAACCTGAAGCCATCCTTCTCACATGGCTAGGTAAAACTGGCAGCACTCCCTTTTCTGTGTGTGTCCTTCTTTCTATGTCTTCTTAGTTTATATAATACCCAGCAAGAGATGGAGGCTTATCATGGCCGGGTCATGCCTCACTGACATAGTCCAGTCAAAGTCCCCTTAACTGAATTTAATGTAATCAAAGAACCCCACACCCACAGGAATGGATTAGTTCAAGAAAAATCTTTTCTGGGATTCACAAGTTTGAAACTGTCACAGATGTTGTCTCAGGAAATCCATCTAAAACTTGGAATAGTTTTGGCAAACTGGATGGTTGGTAAGGAAAGTGATTAAGCAGATGAAAAAAAAGCCAAGGGCTCTCAAATGAGGGAGAGGATTCGAAATATCAAAACAAGGACCCCACCCTGCAATGTTAAAGTCTCACTGAGAATGGCCATCACTCAGCAAATCATACTTAGTACTTTGTCAGATTCTGTGAGATCTTGCTCTCCCAGGAGTTCATGTTCAACAAATGCCTGTTCAGGAAATGATCTAAGAGATTTTCTAGTCCAGAAGCAAAAACTAGAAGCCTACAGCTATGCCCTGTTTGTTTCTAAAATTTGGATGCTCAAAGCCTTCAGACCAGGTGTGCATACCTCAGTTATGGTAGTTCTAAGTCCTTCTTGTGTTCGTGAGCCACTGAACTTCCTGAAATGCTTTCCTGGCCCCCAAAGCATATGAGTTTTCAATCC
>PVKH010002858.1:0-26159 GCA_004027955.1 Chaetophractus vellerosus | reverse complement strand
ACTAAATTGTACCCCTTGGGACAGGAAAAATTAAACATATGAGTTTTGCCATACAGGTCCTTCTCCAATTTATCTTGAGCATTTTTCTATATTAGCACATATAGATATGTGTTATTGTTTTCATTCATCATATTTCAATCTGTTGACTGGCTCTAGCATTATTTATTTACTAATTAAGCCAAAATCTTGATTATGAAACCAAGTCTGATCAATTGTTGGAGCTTATTATCTTTTTTTTTTTTTTTAAAGATTTATTTATTTTTTATTACACATCTCCCCTTCCCCCCGCTGCGGCGACGCGCCGAGAGTGGTCACTGCGCAGGCGCGGCTTTCCCCGCTTGTGGGCGGTCTCTGCGAATGGTTCACGGCCGGCTTCAAGTTCGCGGGTGGCTGGCTGCACTCCATCCGCGGGCAACCTGCCATGTCCGTGGCAGCTTCTTGCCCTGCCCACGGCGGCTCCGGCCTGCCCACGGCGGCTTGCCATTCTCAAGGCGGTCTGCCCGCTAGGAGAGGTCCCCGGGAATCGAACCCAGGGCCTCCCATGTGGTATGCCGGCGCCCTATCCACTGGGCTATCGAGCCGGCCCCTGGAGCTTATTATCTATTACGGTCTGTTCTATCACCTATGACTTTTTGTAATGAAAATTATTTTATAAGTGATTGATAAAAAAGCACAATGATATGAATACAATTCAATTATGAACTTCAGCAGAAAAGAATAAATTCATCAAATTTGCTGTTGCAATGGAATGAGGGGACATATTTGCTCAATTTTACAAAAAATAAGAGCAAGCACCTCCACTGCGATTTCCTCTGAATATGGAACAGCTGTTTGCTTCACAGAGATTAACTTGAATCCCAGGCAGAGCCTAAAAACTGTGATTCTGGTTACAAATATAAGGAGAGATTTAAAACAGTTTTTGGTTATGATTTGGTGATATTTGAAATTGCTCTGGTTCAAAAGTTTCATTGATTTTGCATGGTTGTCTCTATTTTCTCATAAACTCTGCTGGTTTTAGTACCTGATTTTGTGGAATGTGAGCTTTAAAAAAAATGCATATCACTTCCAAACAGAAGCACCTCATAGGCCATATTCTCTTAAATATTACCAGTACATAAAATACCAAATGACACAGAACCCTTCTTAATACAAAATATTATTATTATGAATTTGATATTATAAAGAACCAATTAAATTAGTTCTTTGATAGCTAATTCTAAATTATTCTGAATTAAATGATGCCTGTTCAGTTAAGGATGTGCTTACCTTACTAATAAATAAGCCTTCCTAGCTATTAATAAAGACAGTTAACATCCCAGTTAATTGTGATTACCTCCAACATTTTCTCATTTCTCTATAATTGCACTCTGAAAATTGCTGCCTTATTACTCAAGACCAATAATACTAAAATCTCTACCTTGTTGAGGAGTATTTATATCCACTGTGTCAGAGCAAGTCTAGGATCCTTTGCCTCTTCTCTTTTCCCCATGAGTAAACATGATTTTAGAAAGGAAAAATTAAAATCTCCATTTAAATAGCTTATATACCTCTTAAATTTAGTATATCCAAAGTTGAATTCATTCTCTTCATCCCCAAACATGAATCTTTTCCATTTATTTATTTGATCAGTAGCAATTAATTAATCCAATTAATACTTGTTGGGTTTTTATCCTATTGCAGACATTGCACTATGTGCCCTGAAGAGACTGTTAGCATTATATCCTGTTCTGTCAGAAATCTGCTGTCTGGTAGAAGATATTGAATATTAATCAAATAAACTCATAGATGTATACTTTACTATCTCCAATAATTGTATAAAAGTTATGAGAACTATGAAAGAGGCAACTTTCTGAGTTTTGGAGTTAGAAAATATTCCTCTGAGGAATTTGACATTTGAGCTGAAACCTGAAGGATGAGTAAATATGAAGTGGGTGAAGGGGGGAGCAGAAGAGAATTAATTCCCGGCATCCTGCAAAGCAGGAAATGAAACAGAACTGATCACAGTGTACCAGAGAAGATAAAAGGTGGCTGGTATCCCCAGGGTGCCATGTGGAAGGGAGAGATCCGTGGTCTTTGAGAGATGAGTAGGAATTGGCAAAGCCCCTTAGATCATTTCAATAAAATTTAATTTGATAGCTAACTTCATTGTATACTTGTTAAGGCCAATTATTATGCTAAATACTTATTTTTTTACATTGTATTTTTAATCCATATAACAACATTCTCAGAGACATACAATTATTATCACCATTTCAGAGTCAGAAACTGAGGCTTAAAGGAGACACTGTTATCTAAGATCACATAACTTGTAAGCTGTGGAGCTGGAGTTTGAACAGGGGGTATCCAAATCAGTGTCCGCTCTTTTAATTACTATGCCAGCATCTTTTCATTCTTTTGGCAATGATAACCTATGAAAAAAATTTAAGCGGAGGTTAACAGTGATCACTGTTATCTATTCCCCTCAATCTGGTTGCCAGCACCTTCATAGTTGGCATCACCACCTCTTACTCAATCCACCAGAAAATCTTCTTTATTTTAATGACAAAATATATCTCTAATCTAGGCATTTTGCCCACCATCGATTTGGCTACACTCATCCAAACTATCATCAGCTTTTGTCTCAACTGTTGCCATTGCTTCCTGATCCTCTTCACATCCATCAAACATTCTCACTCTTATTGCCCATCATCAGACAGAATCATTTACTTAAGTAGCAAGTGTGATCATGTCACACCTTGCCTAAACACTGCAAGCACCTTTCAGTTGTACTTATGGTGAAATCTGTTGTCTTCACTCTCTGATAAACTCTGTATGATCTGTTCATTGACTTTCACTCAAGCCCAATGTCCTGCCAATCTCCCCTTCACTCATTAAGGCCCAGACATAAGAGTGTTTTTCTCCATTTTCCAAACATCAAATATATTCTAAATTTAGTATCACTAACCATACCTTCCTTTGCCTGAGTGCTTACTATTTCTCCCTGCTCACCCATTTTCCTGCTGACACTCATCTGTCAGATCTCAACCTATAATTACCTCCCAAGGAACACAATTTATGATATTCCAGGCTAGATTAGGACTCTTAATTATTTTCTTACAAAAATCTGGGATTTTTATAACTAAATAGTTACTAAATTTAATTGGCAGTAGTTACTAGGTGATCATTATGTAATTATTTATCTAATGACTGCCTTCCTTTCCATTTCTCAACTAATTTCAATGGGAACAGGGGTGACATATCAACTTGGCCGCTAATTGATATTGTATAGCATACCCCTTGAAACCAAATAGGCACTCAGAAAAGCCAACATGGTCATTACTTCTACCCTGTTTTCGGCTATAACAGGAAAACTAGCTTCAGAATGGAGTTCCAGGATTCTATGCAACACTTGGCTCACTGTGTGAGAAAGCTTATGTGTGCCAAATGAAAGTGGAAATAGTTTAAAATGTCATAATAAAAACTATGAAATTTTCAAACATGAACTCTCTCTGCCCCTACCTGGATTTGCAGTTAAATGTTGAAAGCAGGTTACAAACTATGAAAATCGTATTAGTAGAGCCAGAAGCCATGAATAGAAAAAAAAAAAAAGCTTTAGGCTACCAATTGCTAAGATCACTATTAAGGATATTTTAAAAAATCTTCCAAATGTAATTAAAATAACATTGTATAAAAGAAGGTCAATGTCCAAAAGGAAAATAAAATATTCACATAGACAATTTACAGACAGTCTTACAATGAGGTTACCAAGTGTTATATAAATTAGGAACAATGAAATCCAGTTATCCAAAAATTAAAGGAGAAGGTTTAAAAAGGTTGCTATTTTCCTAGACCTGTAAAAAAATTATGTGTGCTTGAGAAGCAGGAAGGTTTGCTCTGGAAGATATTATTCCTCTCATTTTTATTGCCTGTTGCTAAAATGGCATCAGGTCAAAACAATGAGATACTCTACTGATAGTAGTGCTATAAATACATAGATTTATTGATAGAATTATGACACTGCAGAAGCTTTTCAATTAGTATTAGAGTCATTAACTAGTCAGGGAATATATGGATAGTGGCACTTTATTCAATTATACTTATAAAGATGTATTACTGCAGATGATAAGAAGTAATAGAAGCACTTGTATATAACAGTACTTAAATGAAATACCAATAAAATTCTGCTTTTTTTCTCAAACAATATAGCTCATAGAGTTTTGCTGCTCACACAACTCTAAATCTTTAAGGTTGAATCTGTTCCCTGAGTGTTCTTGGCTTCCTGCAAGAGTTGCAAAAATTTGAGTTTTGTGATGTTAACAAAGTCAGGTAAAACTCTTCCTGCCAGCTTCACATGGCTTGTTATTCCCTTTGTTCAATCTCGTGCTCAAATATTACCCCATAAAAGAGATCTTTCTTTGCCGCTCTATCAAAATATTCCCCCCACTTCACTACCCACTATTGACTTGCTACCCCACTATTTTGCATTCTAAAATAGTGGGGTTTGTGAAAGTTCACAATTCTAAAGCTTCCTCACCACAATGAGGCAAGTGTTGCATAGCATACAATTTCTGATAATAAAAGAAATCTTTTAAAAACAGCAGAGCATTTTTTCTCATAAGGAGAATATCATAATGGAAATAATAAGGTGATGGATAGAGACCCAGTGAAAGCTAGGTAGGTAGAGCATGGCATGTAAAACCTTTAATATAGGCAAATAGTAGAGATCCAAAAATGCAGCCAAATTAGTTGGAGAATGGTGGGCTTCCATGACTAATTGACTAAAGTATAAAGTGGCTCAACATAGCAGAAGAGTATTTATTGCTCATTTAACAGTCTAGGGTGGTTGGTGGGAGCACAGATACCTTTTTCCCATAGTCATTCAGGGACACAAGCAGATGACCGCTCTGCCATCTTCAATATAAGGCCTCTCGGATCTTCCTAAATGTTGCCAGAGCCACCCAGAAGAGGGAAAAGACAGGCCTTGAAGGGATACATTACTGTTGTTCACATTCCATTGACTAGAAGTTAGTGATATCACCATGACTAACTGGAAAAAAGAATGAGAAATGTATATGTGGTCCCAGATGAGGGAATAAGGGAAGGGATTTTTGTGGTCATCTAGAAGACTCTGCCACAGTGGGACAGCGATTAAGGTAGGTGATAGCTTGTACATGAATTTCTGCTATAACATGGAATATGTTCTTGAAAAATCATGCACTATAACAACTGGATGACCACACATTCCAGGTTGCTTACAATAATACTAAACATGTTGCCCCCAGAAGCTTGTAAGTTATTATTCTCAATCACTCTGAAACGTGTCTAGGACTAGATTATGAATTATATAGTGAACCTACCTATAGGAATACATTTGTAATTAGGGCACACCACTCAAACCCTCTGCCCTAACAAACTACAGCTAACATGATAAAAACAGCAGCACAGTTATATCCCCAATAATGTTTGCACACAGCATTTTAATCAGTTTATCTATTGAAGCCTTTACTTTGGAGCTCATGCTTCCTCTTTTCACTATTTGAATTCACATAATCTGAAATGTGCCCTTCCTATGGGGATATTTAACATTTCAAATAAAATAAAAAGCCTACCCTCAAGATATAGCTATTGAAAATATTTTAACTATGCTTAATGCCATCTACACCAAGAATTTATTAAATAGTGTAATGGGTGTTTGACAGGATTTTTCACTTGTAAGATGGGTAGTAATAAACATGTGTGTATCAGTAAAAATATTGTAGAGGCACTTCCATGCTTACATAAACATGAAACTAGGGATCCTATATAAATAGTTTTTAGGCTTTTAATTCCTGTAGATGCTGTGCTGCCTGACACTGATTAGAAGGTTTGCTTTCTTCTGCTGCTAGAATATAGTTGTATGTGACTTAAGTGAATTCTTACAGGTTAAATTGGAAAACCTAAGAGGACCCAGATGTGAAGTCATTGAACTTCCAGATCATTTTATGAATGCCTTTGTGAGTCTAAAACACAATAGCATATCTTGGTATGGGAGAATTCATTCTAAGCCTTTCTTTCATTATAACATAGAATCTAGTAGTGGAGAGACTAATAATCCTCACATACTTCTTACAATTGAAGAGTTATTACCAAAAAAGCATCTAATAATTCTGAGTGATAAAGCTTATGTCACACCAGTTTCTAACAGGAAGATTTAGAGTGAAAGTGTGGATATGGGTAGCTAAGGCAGGTGTAAAAGAAAAAAGGTTATTTGAGATAAAAGCCCCAAATATTTTTTGATGTTTTAATGTTTTATTTATTTATTTTTAAATTTTTAAAAGAAGTTTTAGATTATTTAAATGTTACATCAAAAATATACTCTACCGTCTCCCCCTTCCACACATTCCCACAATAACATCTTTCATTAGTGTGGTACATTTGTTACCATTGATGAACATATATTGAACCATGGTACTAAGTAAAGATAATAGTTTATATTATAGGTTATGCTTTCCCCACACAATTTTATAGGTTTTGACAAAATGTATAATGGCCTGTATCAATCATTGCGATGTCATACAGAACAACACCAACGTCCCAATAATGTTCCCATGTTGCACATATTCTTCTCTCTCTCTCCCCTCACTATCTCTGGTGGCCAATTTCTAGAATAATAATAAGTCTATAATAGAATAATAAGTCTACTTTAGTCCATAGTTGCTTCCTACCCTTATGTTTGTTCATTCCTCAATCCTGAGGATTTGAGGATGGTGATGCCCACAATGCCTACAATTGAGAGTGGATGTAGATCCCATAGGGCAGATGGATGGAACTGTCTTGCTTACATATATTTAATGAGTATAGTGCTAATTATAGTTTCAAATAAAAGAGGCAGAACAGCCATATGTAGGGAAATTATAAATGAGTCTAACTCTGTTACACTGGGGAACATATATTCCAAGGTAAGGCCCACTGACAGGGTGCCAAATTCCTGAGATTGCCTGCCCTGCCTATAGTGTCCAGATGTCTCAAGAGTCCTCAGGAGCCCCCCTGCTTGAGGCACTATTTACCGTGGCAGTCAATGAGAGCCTGCTTTGACATGTGTATTAGTCAGCCAAAGGCATGCTGATGCAAAATACAGAAGTCAGTTGGTCTTTATAAAGGGTATTTATTTGGGGGTAGAAGTCCTCAGTTACCAGGCCATAAAGCATAAGTTTCTTCCTTCACCAAAGTCCATTGCCACATGTTGGAGCAAGGCAGCTGCCGATGTTTGCCAGGGTTCAGGCTTCTTGGGTTCTGCTCTTCCCAGGGCTGTGTTTCTCTCTGGGCTTAGGGCCTCTGTTTCCTCCAAAAGGTCAACTGTAGACTATGAGGCTCTCTAGGCGTTGTTTCTCTCCACAAGGCCAGCTGTGAACTCTCAGGAGAATGGCTCATCTCTATCCTGGGGCCTTCTCTCCTTCCTCACCAGAACTCCAACATCAAAACTGCTCCAACACTGTCCTTTGTTGTGTCTTTTATCTTCGATTCCCCCAACCACCAAGGAGTGGGGCTCAACGTCCTACTGACATGGCCCAGTCAACACCCTAATCATAACTTAAACATGCCCAGATTAGCAGACCAGTTTATAAACATAATCTAATATCTATTTTTTTGGAATTCATAATTACATCAAACTGCCAAACTGCTACAGACATGCATAAACATAACCTCTGGAATAACCTCCTGACTCACTTTGAAATCACTAAGCCATAAAAACTCATTGGTATTTAATATTTTCCCTTTTTGGTCAAGTCTTTTTCCAGATTCATTTCTGGTCAGTGCTTGGTAATATTCCTTCGGTGCCAGGGAGGCTCATCCCTGGGAGTCAGGAGGTAACTCTTAGGCAATATATAATACTAGGCTAAGATTCAATTCCACAAGAAAAGGTTCATAAGTACAGTCATCAATATCAAGGGCATGAAGTAATGGTCTGCCCTCCTTCATTAGGAACTGCCCGTATATTCGTGGGATTCTTGCTGCTCTATTAGAGAATGTAGCAGAACTCCGCAGGATGGGAATTCAATATTGTTTTGGTTATTCTTGGTAGTCTCCACCTACCAAGAAAATACCCCCTGACCACTTGAACTTATTCATATGCCATAGAGGCATGCCCTAGGTGTACTTCTCTCCACAAACACCCTGTACCAGTGTTCCTCTTCTGTCACAGTTGTGACCCTTCTGCGATTCAAAACCTCGCCCAAAACAAAGAAAATACAATAACAATAAATAATAATAAAATAAAAATACCAAATAAAATAGAAAATTTTAAAAATAATAAAATTTTTAAAATGTCATTTGTTTTCATTATTGTAAGATATTTTTTTCATCACATTGATGTTTATGCTAAGGATGTTGCAAGAAAGGCAACAAAGTAAATTGCACACAAAAAATCCTCCAGGTATGAGTAGATATCTGGAAAGAGAAAAGCAATTATATAAATGAAAATATAATGTAAATATCATTGGATTTCTCAGAGAGCTTGTGGATCAAGTTGCTATAACTGTGCATTGTGGGAACAAAGTTTCAAGGCACAACAGAAACCCTCAGGAAATGATCCCTTTATTACTTGTGCAGCATAAAAAGTCCAGAAAGGGCAAATAATCTCTTTCACACTTACACAACATAGAGTCCAAAAGAGCAAGGGAAGAAGTCCTATCATGGCCGGTCTCCCAGGGTGCCTGAAAATGGCTCCAGGTTGGTGTCAATTGATGGCATTTCTGAATGACCCACTTCATGCTGGAGAGGAGAGACAAATTTATACTATTCAATGTGATTTTTGTCTACCTTCAAGGCGTGGGGCCCTGCCACTGAGAATTCCTTTTCTGATAAGCATCTGAAGCTGCTTGTCCCCAGTTTCTGGTTTCTGGTCTGGCCAGGCATTTTTCATTAGACTTAACATCTCCCCCAGGTTGTGGAATAGGACACAATAGAAAGCAAGGTGGGTGTTGTGCAGGATGGCTACTTGGTGTGTGTTTTTTACTTCCCCAGAGAAGAAGGTATGGGTAGGTGAGGTTTGGGTGATGGCTGCTTAGCAGATATTTGTGATTTCTTAACAGACTTTGCTTAATAGTTTGGAAACAGAAGTACAGAATAAGAAAGATAACAACTCAATCATCCCAACCACAAGTATGGTATATAAGAAAATGAGGAGCAGCATAAAAGAAATTTTTTAAAACTTTGGGAGTTAAAAAATATTTATATTCTAGAGAAAACTTGCTGTGATAGGAAATATACTGAATGTATTATGGCATTTTGGAGGACACAGTAGTATTGTGAGTATGTGTAGAAGAGAGGAAATCTCAGTCAGAGCCAAAGAAACATGAACAATAGGAGGTAAGGATGTTTGACAGCCATAATAGAAAATCACATGCATAATTGACATTATACAATGTAATTAAAGCTATCTGGACACTCTGTTAAAACTTATAATGAAAATATAATACATTAACTTATAATTATTAATGTAATATTATAATTACATTAACTTATAATATAAGATAAATATATAATTAGTACAAATCTGATACGAAATTGCATGTAGAAATGATAGTCAAATTAATTAAATTGATTTAACATATAAATATAATAATGTTACAAGATGAAAGCACTATTTTGTATATCCTAAAGGAGATATTCCAATAGCTCATGTTAAAGGAACACTCCAGTTCAGGACAAATAAAATGGGTATTATTTTGCTGGTTAATTGATGAGAGACTAAGAAAATTTAAGCTGAAAAATCTTTTTGAGGATGGTGAGTGATGAACTTAGTGAATGTGCCTTATCTGCCTTGAAGGAGTCCTCCCAGTAAGTTTTGAGCTAGTATATGGAAATGGATTTCCCTTCAGTAATATTAAAATGGTATATTTCCAGGTATTTGTTGTCTTCCTTTCAGAGGAATGTAGGGGCCTGTGGAACACTGTTACTGAGTCCCTTCTGTCCATTTTCTAGTATTAAATCAACTTTGCATTGCTTGTATAAACACAAACCGCACATGATGTATTCTATGTTTTATATACATTGCTTTACTCAATTTGATTATATTTTGTTCAGAATTCTAGCATCTAAATTTGTGACTGAAATTAGCCTTTAATTTTCTTTCCTCATATTGTCCTAAGATGGATTTATTATAAATGTTAAATTAACATAAAATATGTTTGAAGTTGTCCCACTATCCTCTGTAGAAATTTATGTAATATTGGTATTTTGATTATTCAAAACAATCTTACACACATGAGAGCTTACTTTTTTTGAGAATTTTAATTTACATTAAAGTTTATGCTAATAGACATGTTCTCTATTTCTTCTAGAGTACTCTTTTAGAGTTCATGTAGGTAATATATGTTTCATATATATTTAGATAGATATGTATGATAAATTTATTATAATAATGGCTTTTAAATATATTAAAATTATATTATTTTATTGCTGTTTAATTTCTGCAGCTTCCATAGCTATTTACTTCCACAATTTCTACTATTGTTATTTGTGCCCTCTATCTTTTTTTATGGTTAATCTTTACAAAGGTTTGCCTATTTAAATTTTTAAGAATCATTTTTATTTGTTCCTATTATATAATTATTTTGATGCAGTTTTCTGCTCTTATTGTTATTATTTCCATTATTCTATTTTTGGTTTTATTATGCTGTTCTTTTTGTACCTTCTTAATTGAATGCTTGGCTCATTTAGTTTGAACTATTCTCTTTTTCTTTTACACTATTTGAAATCTAAATGAACCTTTTAAATACTGTTTCAGCTGAATCATATGTGTGTGTATGTTCTCAATTCAAAATATATTATACACCATGAAATCTTTGTCATCAGTGGTTTTAAAATGTGTCTAAATCTATGTGTATTTATGTATACTTTCCAAGTTATCATTTTACATTTGATTCTAATTTAATTGCATTGTAATCAAAATGTGGCTATATAACACTAAATCTTTTTAATTTTTCATAAGTGACACAAATGTTCTATATAAATGACATACATTCTCCAATTTGGTGGTACACTGTCCATATATTTTCATTAAATCAAACTTCTTAATTTTGTATCACTCCAGATAGGCTACATGCTAGTTAGTTATAAAAAGCTTAAGCTAACAATATGAATCAAAGCAATACCTCTTTTATTCAGAATGTCTTACAATGTAAAAAAAAACAGCCAAAAGAAATAAACAATGTGCTTATTGAGAAAGTTAACTTGCATTCTGGAACACGTTCCTTATTTTATTGCAGATCTGTAACCATATGGAAACCAGCAAATATTCTGTAGACTGTACTTCAAGTAGTGCTTGGGGAAGAGATATTTTCCTAACAAACATACCCAATCTCCATGTCTTAAAACAAAGAGTCTTGTTCATAAAGGGATTAGGAGTCTTCTCTCCTTGTTACCCTCATTCAAAGACACAACCTTTGGAATACTCTTCCATTGGGAACAATGAGGCAGGGAAATAAAATCTAATGAATTGCTTTTCTTTAGTAGGAACGCATAGAATTTCTGCTTATATCGTGGGCCAAAACAAGTCATGTCGATATATTTAACTTCAAGGAAGGAAGGAAGACAACCAGAAATATTGGTGATTAACATTAATGATCTGTACACCTGCATGTTCTCTATATAATGTGTTTGTAATATGACATGGCTAGGATTTTTATTTGCTTTCTTTTAAATTAATGGTAGAGGAACAATAAAATACCCCAATATTTGGAATATGTCTCTTTACAGAAATGCCAATTTTATTTTGATATACTTTAAAATTTTTGTATTTGTTGTATCAAAGCTTAGAATTCTGGTAAATTAAAATTTTATATTATTTGTTAAGCTTCTTCAACTCTAGTACTAACATTTTACTTAAATCGCCTGATAGTAATATGGCTACTCTGAATTTTCATGGTAATTATTTGTCTGTTATATCTATTTTATTTTTCCATCAAATGGTTTTCAGGTCTACCAGTGAGCCTGAGAAAATGTCAAACATGAAATTGCAGCTCGCAAAGGGGCAGAGAGAAAGGAGGGAATAGGAGAGAGATTTGAAACAATAATGGTTAGTGCAGTTCAGTCAACAGAAAGGGCAAGGAACATGAAAACAAATATACAAAGTGGCATTATCACTAAAATATTCTAAATGATGATATTAAAAGCAGCCAGAGTAGAAAGAGAATTTAGATAAGAGCAACAAATATATGGATGGCAGCACATTTCTTTTAGGAAACAATTCAATATAAAAGACAGTAGAACAAAAATTTTAAATACTTAGAAAAAAAGAAAAAAACTCAGTCAACCAAGATTTTTTTTTTTTTTAATAACAGGGGAAGGTGCAAATGCAGTCTACTACTACCACAAATTACGCAGTTGGGTTTCCTATATTTGGGGAAATAGCAGGGGTCAGCACACCCGAAGCACAATGGATAAGCCTCACTCTGGGAAAACCACTTCGTGATCATGGTATCTCCACTGCCATTAAGTATCAACCTAGAATTTTATGTCTAGCAAAATTGTCTTTCAAATAAAAAGGCAAAGTAAAGGCTTCTCAAAAGTATGAGTTGAAATAATTGATCAATAACAGAAACATCCTGTAAAATATCAAACTAACCTTTGGAATTAGAAAAGTGAAACTAAATGACAATATAAACATAAACAAAGGAATTATAAGCTGCAGATATGATAATCATAAGGGTCAAACCATAAGATTTTTTCTTACTGTTTAAAGCTCTTTAAAAGGTAAATAGTTCCTTAAACAAAAATAATGTAATCATAGCACAGGGTTTTTAATATATGTAGATGCAAAATAAATGGTAAAAAGAGCAAAAAGACCAGGAATGTAGAAATGAACATATACTATTATGTATTAATGGTGAAGTAGTGTAATACCACCTGAAGGTACATCATGAGATGTTAAATATGTATATTATCAATCAAAGTAACCACTAAACTCAACAAAGAACCAGAGCTAATAAGCCAACAGAAGAGATAAAATGAAACAAAATGTACTATGTTCATAAAATGGAATATTATTCCGATGTAAGAAGGAATGAAGTATTGACACATGTGATAACATGGATGAATCTCAAAGTCCTTCTGTTGAATGAAGTAAGCCAGTCATTAAAGGACAGATATTGCATGATCTCACTATTTGAACCGATATTGAACAGACTCACAGAAATAGAACCTTGAAGGTATGTTACCAGGAGATAGAAAGGAAGTAGAGAGTGGTGAGCAGATGCTCAATCTAGGCAGAATCTATAAGGTGAGTGGGGGTGGTTTGGCAGTGGATGGGGTTGATCGTGGTGAAGGGATGTGATTGGGGTCAATGGTGTTGGAGTGTGAAAGTAAGTGGGGTTGGAGGGGTGGGGTGAGTTATCCATAGAAATGAGGTGAGGGCTGGAGGAAGGTGCAGGTGAACTATGGGGAAGTGGAGGTCTGTAGTTGAAAAAACAATTGAATAGGGAAGCGGATGTGGCTCAAGCAATTGGCCTCCCACCTACGACACGGGAAGTCCATGGTTTAGTTCCTGAGTTCCTGGTACCTCCTAAGGAAGACCTCGAGCTGGCATGATGAGCCGGCAGGGCAAGCTGCCACAACAAGATGACGTAACAAGTGACACAAGAAGAAAAACATAATGAGAGACACAACAAAACAGGGAGCAGAGGTTCCTGGTGCCTCCTAAAGAATATGAGCAGGATGGAGAGCTGGTGCAATAGGCAGGCACGGTGAGCTGATGCAACAAGATGCTGCAACAAGAGACACAAGAGGAAAAACATAATGAGAGACACAACAAAGCAGGGAAAAGAGGTGGTGTAAGCGATTAGGAACCTCCCTCCCACATTGGAGGTCCCACGTTCAGTTCCTCGTGCCTCCTATAGAAAGAAAGAAGATAGACACAACAAGTACAAACAATGAGGGGATGGAAGAGATAAATAAATAAAACGAATCTGTAAAAAAATACAATTGATGAAATTTTTTTGATAACAACGGCAAGGCAGGGTCATTGATACAGGGTGTCAGTGGTGGGATTATGTGTAAGGAAAAGTGCTCCTGGGGTGTGCTTCTATGGAATATGAATATGTTCTTCTTGTCATATGGTAGTATCTGAATGGATGGAGACCCACACAGTAAACTAGAAAATTGTAAACTCCTATTCTGGGGAGTCCTACTATATTCTCAGATAAAGGAGTAAGAATCTCTTGAGTATATAGGCAGTGCCTAGTAAAAGAAAACAGACCAATATGCAAAACCCTCAATATTAATGCTTCTTCTAGTAAAACTAAAACAGCCTAATAATCACTATTGCCTGAAAACCTCCTTGTTATTCAAATGTGGGCTCTCTCTAGGCCAAACTCAAAAAATAAATGCATTACTTTCGATCCCAGCTTGGGAACTGACTCCCAGGGATAAGAGAGTAATACCAAGCACCAACCAGTGATGCATTTGGGAAAAAAACCTTGACCAAAAGGGGGAAACATTAAATACAAATACAAGAGTTTTTACAGCTAAGAAATTTCAAAATGAGTTGGGAGGTCATCCCAGAGGTTACACTTATGAAATCTCAGGCAGATTTCACCAACTGCCACAGTGAACAAAGATTCAAATAGGGTTGTTCCTGAGGTTCTAGAGACATCCAGAAACTATAGACAAGGCACAGAACCCCTTGAAATCAGCACCCCTTCAGCGGGCTTTACTTTGTAAATATATAACATCATTTTCCCCAATGTAACAGACTCATTTATAATTTCCTCACACATGATTCCTCTACCCCTTTTATTTGCCACTATGATTAGCACTATACAAAAATACAGAACTTCACAAATTTATTGCATATAATGGCACAGAGAATGATGTTTATCCTATCACTATCTCCATTTAAGACTCAAAAATCAGCACCCCCCATGCAGCATGAAGAATTTCACAAGAAATGATTTGTTATTAATAAGAGCAATTACATAGTAGACAGGCCTGCATCATGAAATCTCCTCAGAAATCTTCCATCTGATCATATTCTGGTTGAGTCCTGAACCTCAGCTGTGTTGCAGCCAATACCTACTCTCCAGTTCATCAGACTTGCCCAGAACAACTAACAAAATGATGATGATGGACAATCCTCATCCCAAACAGCAGAGTATCTACAACCACAAGCAAAACAGCTCTTTTCATCTGCCCCATAAGACCAAAGTCCTCTCTCAATCTGAGGCAGAGCTGGCATCACCATCCCAAAATTCTGAAGGTTGAGGAATGAACAAATGTAAGGAGGGAGTGCAACCATGGACAAAGAAAACTTACTAATAGTAATGGAAAATCATGTAACACTGATATAAAGATAGTGGTTGCCAGTTTCTGAGGGGAGGGGAAGGGAGTAATATGTGGAATATAGGTCATTTTTAAGGCATTGGAATTAAGTAAAAACCACAATGTAAACTATAGACTATGGTTAGTAACAATGCTTCAATATTTATTCATCAGTTGTTACAAATATAATACACTATTGGAAGATGTTATTAATAGAGGAACATATGGGAGGGGAGGGGGGGAGTTTATGGGAATCTCTTATACTTTCGATGTAGCTTTTCTGTAATCTAAAACATCTTTGAAAATAAAGTTTATTATATGAAAAAAATTGAAAGTACACTTAAAGGGATAAAATCAATTAATTAACAATATTCACAAACAAAAAATATTGTCACCCTAGTACATGTAGAAAAAGCTGTTGACAAGTTCCAAAATTAATTTACAATAAAACACTCTATTAAACAAAAACAGGAAGGTACAACTTCAACTTGAAAATTGAAATCTATGAAAAACCACAGTTTATATATGAAGGAATGTTTCTCCCTTAGTATTAGAAATAAGGTAAGAATATGTTCTCATCAATTCTATTAAATATTGTACTGAAGTTTATAGCTAGTACAATAAGCAAAACAAAGGGAAAAAAATCTGCATTGGAAAGGAAAAAGAAAAGCTGTATTTCTTCATGGATAAAATGAATATCTATGAGGAAAATTCCATGAAATCCATACAGAATCTGAGAAATATAAGCAAGTTTACAAAGGTATCAGGATAGAAATGCAATATGAAGGAAGCAATTGTATTTCAATATATTAGCAATGGACAATTGTAAATTGAAATTAATAAAATATCATTTGCAATAACATAAAAAATAAGAAGCACTTAGCTATAAATCTAATAAGTAGAACAAGAAAATAGACTTGTTCACTGAAAACTACAAAGACTATTGCTGAGGAAAATTAAATAATATCTAATAAATGGAAAGATTTACTGTGTTTATGCTTTGATGGATGTAATATTGGTATGATGACCATTCTATCTAAATCAGCCTATAGGAATAGTGGAAATGCATTCAGTAACTCAATTTCTGCCTCTCTTACCAGGCCATCTGTCTCTTCCTCCTCTTCTGTCCTACTCATGTGTCCACACTTTATCTGCATGCAATGACTCCAGTTATATTGGATTAAGGCCCATCCTAATTCAGTTTGGCCTCACCATAATTAATAGGAACTTCATAAACCTTATCTACAAACAAATTCATACAGGACTGGGAGTTGAGACTTGAACATGTTTTTGTTGGGGGCTTGATTCAAACCATAACACACAGATCAAACAGACTAGAGTCCAGAAAAAGATCCACACAAATAAGGTCAACTTATTTTTGAAAAATGTATAAAGTCAATTCAGTGGATAGAAGATAATATCTTTTATAAATGGTACTGAGAAAATTGTAAATTTTATGAAAAAAAAATAAGAAAACAGAGGAGCAAGAAGGGGAAAGAAAATAGACCACTCTTCAGATCTCACACCATGCACAAAATTTAGGACCAAATGGATCACAGTACTAAACACAAAACAAAAATATTAAAATGTCTAGAAGAAACAACAGGAGAAAATCTTTAAGATGCTTGGCTAAGGAAATATTTATTATTTCTTTCATAGGCCATCAAAAAGATGATCCATGACAGGAAAATTTTGTTCAACTAGGCTTCATCAAAATGAAACTTTTCTACTCTTCAAGTACACTGTTAAGAAAATGAAAAGGGGACCGGCTGGATAGCCCAGTGGATAGGGCACCGGCATTCCACATGGGAGACCCCGGGTTCAGTTCCCAGGGACCTCTCCTAGCGGGCAGACCGCCTTGAGAATGGCAAGCCACCATGGGCGGGCCAGAGCCGCCGTGGGCAGGGCAAAAAGCTGCCAGGGACAGGGCAAAAGCTGCCATGGGCAGGGCAAGTCGCCTGCGAATGGAGCGCAGCCAGCCACCCGCGAACTTAGAGCCGGCCATGAATGGAAGCAGAAGCCGCCCACAAGCGGGGAAAGCCGCACCTGTGCAGTGACCAGTCTCGGCACATCCCCGCAGCCGGGGGGAGGGGAGATATGTAATAAAATAAATAAATCTTTAAAAAAAAAAAAGAAAATGAAAAGACAAGCTAAAGCCTGGGAGAAAATATTTGCAAATCATATAACCAAAAAGGTCATAAATAAAGAATTTATAAAGAAATCTAAAAACACAGCAAGAAGAAAACGACGTAGTCAAATATGAAAACAATTCAACAGGCACTGTATCACAGAATATATATACATGCTTGTTTGTTAGTTTGCCAGGGCTGTTATGCCTCAGACTGGTTGGCATAACAACAAAAATTTATTGTCTCATGGTTTTGGAGTTTAGAGGTCTGAAATCAAGTTCTTGACAGGCCTTGATTTTTCCTGGAGTCTGTAGCATTTTGGTGCTCACTTGCCACCTTGGGTTCTTTGGCATGAATCTCTGCTCCTGTCACACAGCTGTCTGCTCATCCTCTGGTTTCTCCTAACTTCTGGCTTCTACTAACTGACTGCATGTGAATTTCTTCTGTTTATAAGGACTGCAGTTACATGGATTAAGGCTCACCCTGATTCACATTGGACTTCTCTAAAAAGGATCTTTGAAGATCCTATTTACAAATGAGTCTACTCATTAACTAAAGGTATCGTCAAAAGTCCTATTTACACATGGTTTCATACCAGCAGGAAAGTGAATTAAGAATTAAACGTGTCTTTTGAGGGGTACACAATTTAATCCCCAGCTGCATGTGTGTGTTATGAAAATAGGACCAAAATATCTTGAACATAATTTTTTTATTCTTTCTTTCTTAAAACATAACTTTTAATTATGGATATTCAAGTTAAGATCATGAGATACAACTACACCAATATCTGAATATCTCAAAATTTGAAATGATCTGATCATCATACCGAGTGTTGATGAGACTATTGAGATTCTTGATCTCATATACCAGTACTGAGAAAGTAAAATACTACAACCCTTTTGGAAATCATTTTGGCAGATTATGAAAAATATGTACATATACCTAACCATGTGAACCACCCAAACCTCCTCAGATATTTACACAAAAGAAATGAAAGCATAGGTCTATGCAAAGACATATATGAATGTTCATATCAGCTTTATATGTAAAAGCCAAAAATGGATAAAACCCAAATATCCACCAACAGGTGAATGGATAGACAAATTGTGGTATATCCATACAATAGTATCCTGCTCAGCAATTTAAGTGAAAACATTAGTAACACCTGGAACATCATTTGGGGTGAATCTCAAAATCACTATGCTGAGGTAAAGAAGTCATACAACAAAGAGTACATATTGTAAGATTCTATTTATGTAAAATGCTAGAAAACCCAAGCTCAACTACATTGACAAAAGCCAGTCAGTGGTTGCCTATAGATTGAGGACAGTGTGAGAGGAGTGGCCAGAGGGAGGGTTATGAGGAAACCTTGGGGAGTAATTGATATTTTCATTCTCTTGATCATAGTGATTGAAGCATGTCAAAATTTATTTCATGTAAAAATGTATCAAATTGTATGTTTCATATGTGTGTGATTTGTTATATGCCAATTATTCTTTCAAAAGTGATGCTTCATTAGTTTTCTATTCATACTGCCACAGATAAAAACAAATTTTGTGGCATAAAACAACACAATATTTTCTCTTACAATTCTGCAGTTCAGAAGTCTGAAAGGGTCTCACTAGATTAAGCCACTAAGTCTGTGGTAATTTGTTACATCAGCAATAGGGAAAAGCACAGTGTGGTGCCTTGGGGCTATTTACTCCAGGAAAACGTTCTTAAATTTAATCCATTCCTGTGGGTGTGACCTCTTGTAAATAGGACTTTTTGATGATGTTAGTTCAGTTAAGGTGTGGCCCAGATGCATCAGGATGGATCACAATTCTATTACTGAAAGCCGGACAGAGCAGTGAGAAGCTCAAAGTCAACAGAAACCAAAAGAGAATCCAGGAGAGGCCACTGTATGCATTGCCATGTAACAGAAAAGCAAAGAACCTAGGATTGCTGGCAGCCAGCTTAGACCGCGACACTCTTCTGGGAGACAGCATCGCATTGATGACTCCTTGAATTTGGACTTCTCCCATCTTCAAAACTGTGAGCCAGTAAATTCCTGTTATTTAGCCAACCCCCTGCACGGAAACTAAAACATGGCTTCCTTGCCTTTCTTAATTTCGAGTGGCTGCCCATATTTCTTGGTTCATGGTTCCGTTTGATCTTCAAAGCCAAGAATGACCAATGAAGTCTTTCTCATGGGTCATATATCTGATTCTATCTCTTCTTCCTCCCTTTTACCACATTTTAGGACACATGATTATAACGACCCACCATGTAAAGCTGAGATATTCTCACTATTTCAAGACCAGCTGATTTACAACCTTAAATCCATCTGCAAAATAATTTTCTCTTGCCATGTAATCCAAAACATACACAGAGTCTGGGGTTTAGGATACAGACTTCTTAGGGACCATATTTATGTTTACCACAAAGGTTTGTAAATCATGTGGAAGCAAAAATTATTTAAATTTCCATAATATGTCTGTATGATTTACTTTTTATCAAAATGTTTTTATTTGAGGTAGAAAAAATCTCAGAAATAGTAGTATTGACATAAAGTATGAATGATGAAAAAATGCCTACTGTTCAGTTATTCAGTCATATTTTTCTGTTTTATTTATTTATTATTCATGACATCATTCTATGTTTCATTTTATTTGGTGTGGTGGTGAATAGAAAGCTGAAATACTGAAAAGAGTTGAAAATTATAGTAAGTAATGCAAGTTCTACATTTTGGAGGACATGGAATTATTACTATCCTTAAATGATATGCTCTCATAATATGGTTTTTCAGTTTTTAGAGGCAAGCTATTATGAGCAATTTATTATTGGGGTATTGTGTGCTTTTAATGCTTGATTGCTGAAATGTGCAAATGATATTTCTGTTTACTTCAATATCCTGCACTAAAGCAAATTTATCTCCTTCAGATTTTCTTTAGAAGAGGGAGTAGGGAGGAAATGCCAAATATATAAAACTATTGTAAATAAATTAGTTATGCTTAGCAGGTTTAAAATTTTTATGTTTTGAATATAATCATATGTAAAACAATATTATACATAAGATATTTAAGCAACTTAGACAAATATATCACTTTAAAAATCATCCTAACTAACTGAAGTTTTAAAGTTTGGTGAAATTTATACTTTTAACATATTTATATTTGAAGCAATTAAGTTAAAATTAATCCTTAAGAATGGGCAGACTTAGGATTTATCTTTTCTTTTCCTATACCTCATAAAGCTTTCCCTATCTCCTAATGCATGCCTCCTAAATATTATCTCTGTATATAATTATGTTCAAGTACCTGCTATGTACTAGTTATGCTCATCATAAAAATGTGTTGATATTTTTGCATGTGTAATAAGAAAAATTTAATTTAAAATTTAAAGTGAGGGTTGTGAGTTATTAAAAATAAGAAACTTGTGTAAACAATAAAGGAAAGTCTTCAGTGATTTTGAATTCCTTCTTCAGTATTAAAGTTCACATGCTGAGGAAATGCCAATCTTAAAATCAAAGAGAAAAATCTTTAAGCTGGAGCTCACCTAAGAATTGTCAGACTTGAGAACCATCTAACAAGACATCTTTGCCAAAGAATTCCACCATGAATTCAGAATTTTGCCTAATGAACTAGTACTTTTAAAAACTTAGTAGACATTTAGTATTTTAAGGTGCTCTGATAATGTTGAGAAGAAATTTGGAATGAGTAGTAGAAAGTTATAATTGACCCTTTTTCAGTAGATTAATACTTGCTAATACATGTATGAAGTAAATGTTGCTGAAAATTCTATTAGGTTGGTCAGTTTCTATTTGCATTGTAACTATATATAATTATGATGACTAGGTTGGGTCAAAAAATAACTTTGAATGTTAACTAAAAAGAGTGCAACACAAGGTGATGTTCCATTATTTTTATATACTATAAACAGGAGTGTACATTACAATGATGAATGGAAGATAGATGAAGAGATAAAAAGGAAGTAATTTCTGGTGGTTTATAAAATTTCCATTTAAAATGTCAGTATTAGTCTCATAGCATAAAATGGAATTAAAATTAGTTTACATTTTTTTCTTGAAAAAACAAAACAAGAAACTATGAATTACTATTTGGGTTTTCATAATGGTAGTGGCATTTAGAGTTGAGAAAGAGAAAGAAGTGGGCCTCTCTATGTTGGAATAATTTGGAGAAGCTAGGAGATCTGATTATAAAATAGATGTCAAATTTGGAATGGGGAAATTAAAATAAATATCCTCTGAGGAAATAAACAGTAGAAAAACCCTGGGCTGAAAATTTAAAACATGAATATTCCAAGCATCATCCATACCCACTGTAAGAGTAAATGGTACAACAAGGCTACATTTTCTTTACATCCAAATTCATCAGTTATTTTTAATTACAACAAAGTTTAAAATACAAAAATATTGCATGTTTTTCATGGGATGACTTTAGAAACCTTTGTTATGTTCTTTTTTTGAGCACAAGGTGAGGTTATGAAATATGTGATTTTACTAATTCTTCACATGAAGTTATTTATAACCACTTTTAAGAGTAGAGGTTGCCCATGGCTTTAAGCTGGGACATATCCTTATTACCTAAGGAATCAATATCCTAACATCTACTGTCTAATTCTATTGCTTAAATCCCAACAATTCTTCAGCTTTAGATCTGCTCAGTAGTTTGATTTTCTATAACATTTCTACTGCAAAAATATGATTATCTTGTATTGGAGCCTAATCCTGTTTTGTTTTTTTTTTTTGTATAGTATATTGTTCAATGTATGTGTTTAAAACAGAGTAATACAAAGATAACTCTCTACTTTTACTTGGTCCAGAAGTTGCAAGTCATTCTCAACTTGCTATAAAGAAAATCTTCAGCACCAAGTATACTTTTGTGGTATGTATTTGGAGTGTGGGGCCAGTTTAGAAGAAGAAAATAAAACCACATCATTTTAAGCATTGAAGGATAAGTGTTAAAATATATATCATGACTTTTCTGAGTGTTTGGGGGATGGGCAGGGTAAGGTAATGCTGTATTTTCATCATGATTTCTCTATAAACCTATAAACTCTCTATAAAAAATTAAAAATAAAACAGCATAAAAAATACAGCACCACAACATGTACAAAACACTATACAATTTTAAAATGAATTTTATGTTCCTCTATAAAACTTCTGTCAACAAAATGATTGTCTATACTATAAGTAGACATGATATAATCTGGGAAGAGCTATTTTTAATGTACAAATATTTAAAAGGATTAATACCCAGAATATGTAAAAAAAAACATCTGAAATAACTGAGACAAAGTAAAAGAACAAATAGAAAGCATAAGGTATGATTGCCAACTTAAAGAAGAAAAAAATGGCCAAGATAATATAAGAAAAGCTGTTCAACCTGGAAATGACAAAGGAATTAAAATTAAATGAAGATAGCATTTCATATCTATCAAACTTCAAATATTTCAAAGGTAAAATAATTCTGCATGTTGACCAAAATATGGAGAAAAAGGAACTCTGTTACAAATATAATGGAAGAATAAATTGGTATAAACCCGTTGAAGACAGATTTTGTGATGTATCATTTGAAGGCTACTTTGAAATGCTTTATAACACTAAATGTTATACCTGATTAAATATCACAGAGAAATTCTTATGTACAATTAAACTTGTACAAAAATATTTACTGGAGTATTATATGTTATACATCTGTCAAACAAATGAAATATTTACTGGAGTGTTTTATGTCATAGTGAAAATTTCATTAACAGGAGCATAAAGGAAAAAATAGGTTATTTATATAAGATTAAATTTGTACAGAAATGACACTTGACTTATATATATCAAAATGGATATATCTCAAAAATGATCAAAAACGTTGCAGAATTATATATATGTTAATATTATTTACAAAATAATTAAAACCTGTGTATAGATGCATTTATAGCAAAAGTACAAAAACAAGAAAAGGAATTATCAACTCTGATTTGACAATTGTGGACTCCTCTGCAATGTAGTGAAGAGTATGTAACCAGGAAGGAGTTCATAGTGGGTCTCAAATATATTAGTGTATTTTATTCCTTAAAAATCAGAACAAAACAGGGTAAACAAAAGGACAAAGAAGTAGCATAGATATCTCTACTTGTTAAATTTCTATTCAAAATTTCCCAGTTTAGTTCTAGTGCAAGTTAATTGCTACACTAACTATTTCTCCTTTCATTATTTGGTATGTGTGATATAGCATTAAATCTATGGAGCAATGGTTACAAAGGAACTTTATTATACTTGAGAAACTGTTTAGTAAACCGTGTTTCTAATTATAATAATGATGCTTTTTATTACAAAGTATTGATTTCCAATTTACCTTTCCCTAATTGATTTCAGGAATTTACACAAGCGTTTGCATCTTGCCCTAGACATGTGTTAAATGTAATTCCTTACTTTGTGAAGTCAGGTACAGCCATGGGACTTGTGACAGGCATGGAAAGAAGCCCCCCAAGAGACTAAAAGAGACAAGTCCTGGAGGAGAGGGGAAAGAAGACCCATATGCCTGATTGCCGACAGAAGAGCTCAGAGAGAAAATAACCCTGGCGGAAGAGGTAGAGACAGGAAGAATTACCATAATGCTCTGCCACGTGCCTGATCACACACAGATACAACTGGGTAAAGAGAGCATCTCTCAAGGATGCCTTGATTTGGTCACTTGCATGTCCCCAGAACTGTAAGCATTTAACCTAAAAAGGCTCAGTATAAAAATCAACCCATTTCTAGTATATTGCTCCCAGTAGCTCTTACAAACTAAAACAGAAATTGATATATGGAGAGTGGGGTGCTGCTGCTATGTAAATACTAAAAATTTTGGAATTGTTTTATAAATGAGTAAGGGGTGGATTTTGGAAGAACAGAGAGATGCTTGAAAGAAAAGTCTTAAATTGCTTTGAAGACACTGTTGATAATATGTGGACCCTAAAGATAGTTCTAACGGGGACTTAGACAGAAATGATGACTATCCTTGCAAACAGGAAGAAAGGCAATCCTTGCTTTAAAGTGGCAGAGAACTTAGCAAAATTGACTCCTGGTGATAGAAGGAAGGCAGAATTTGAAAGTAATGAGCTTGGATATTTGGATGAGAAGATTCAAAACTAAATGTAGAAAGTGTGGCATGACTTCTCCTTGCAGCTATAGTAAAAGCTGAGAACTGAACTTGTAGGTACAAAGAAACCAAAAATTGATGATTTGGAAAATTCTGCACTTCCAGAAAATGAGAGTATAGGACCCCATGTGAGGACTTAACTGAACATAAAACCAACCCATCATTACAGTGTAAATCTGAATTGGAATTGCAGTAATCCAGAAAGGATTTGTGGAAAGTCCTATTTTCTGAAGGTTGGAAAACCTGTGAACTGCATGCAAAACCATCAAGCTTTATGTGATATCTGTATGAATGAGACCACTGCCAGTCTGGACTAAAAGGGAGAGATTAAAGGAAAAAATGACTTCAAAGGTAGAACCAAGGAAGTTGACATCTTGTCTTAAGGCATCTTCTCAGACCAAGAGAGGAACTTTACTCTATACATGGAAAGGGTGAGTTTCCCCCAGCATTTGAAGAGGGTGGGCCTTTTGCCCCATTGTTCAGGGAGAATCCTGCCACTTCAGGCCTTACAGAGGATGGAGCATATTCCCCAGTGGTTGGAGAGAGTTTAGTTGTAACCCTACTGCTCTGAGAGCGTTGGACCTGTGCCCTGGAGATTGGGGAAAGTGTGGCCATCACCCCAGTGTTCTTTCAGGGTGAAGCCTAGAGCTTAGCAACCACTCAGATGCTTGATCAGAATGGAGCTGAGAAGATGGCCACTGGGCAAGTACTTGGAAAGGGTAGGGTTGCTTCTCTGGGCCCGAAGGAGAAAAAACAATCATTCTATAAATGACTCTCAGACTATGAAAATTGAGTGGAGCATGCCCCCTCCAGGTTTTCAGAATGTTTGGGACCCATGATCACTGTGTCTCTTCCAATTTCTCCCTATGGCAATGGGAATATGGGTCCTGTGACTGTCCTTCCTTTGTTTATTAGAAGCAGATGACTTGTTTTCTAAGTTTCATAGATCTACAGCCAGGTGGGAATTTTGCACCAAGCAAGGTTGCATGCCTATAACTGATTTTTATGAAATTTTGTAATTAGCATTGTTACTGAAATGATTTAAATTTTTAAAAATATTGTGATGGAATGATTTAATTTTGCATATAGAAAGAACATGTCTTTTTGAGTTCTGGAGGATGGAGTGTGACAGGTTGAAGCTTTTTGTGGATTCCAGGACAGAACATGTCCTAGAGCTAATCCATTCCTGTACATGTAAATGTGTTGTAGGTGGGAACTTTTGATTAAATTACCTCAATTAAGGACCTTTGATTAGATTATAGGACACAGGGTAGGTCTTAATTCTCTTACTGGAGTCCTTTAAAAATGGAGGACTAAAAGCAGCAGGCACAGAAAAAAGTTGAAGGTACAGAGAAACCCAGAGAGACTCAAAGGGAGGTCACAGAGGCCAGAGGCTGGAATTAGCAGACCACAGAAGCATGGAAAGAGGCCCCTAAGAGCCTGAAATGATGAAGCCTGGAGGAGAGCGGCGAGACAAGCTATATGTCTGCTTGCCCACAGCTGAATTCTGGGAGGAAGTAAGCCAGGAGGAGAAGGAAGAGACTGGTAGATTCTCCATATTGCCATGTGCCTGATCACCCACAGATGCAACTTGGTGAGAGAGCATCTACTG
>PVKH010002857.1:0-26140 GCA_004027955.1 Chaetophractus vellerosus | reverse complement strand
ACAATTATTTTAGCAGGTGTATGTTAACATGAAAATATTTCATACAATCATTTTACAATTTATTATTATTCAAGATGTTTTCAAATTTTCACTTATAAATATTTTGAAATGAATTTGTAATTTATATAATTTACCTTATTTTTTAAAATTTCATCAAAATAAATTTCCATGGTATTATTGAGAAAAAATATATGAATGATTGCATAATAATTTAAAACTATAGACAAATAGCCTTCCACTTTGCTTTTGTCAATATTTATTAAAATATTTTAATTATATGAATTAACATGTTTGCATAATGAATATCAAAATTTACAGTAAGCCATAGGATGAAAAATAAATGTGTCCTTTCAAAATTCAAAATTTCTTAATCATATTCTACAGTGGTACTGCTAGTTGCCAACATGGTGTTCCAGAAATTTAGTGTCATATAGGTATAGGTGTAAAATGAATTATTATTTTTCATTATTGCTAAAATTATAAGACTGTATTAGAGATTTCTAATAAAATTCAAACTTGCAACATTACCTCCTTTCTTTTTTTTGTCTAATTAAAATGATCATATGCATTTTTTAAATGATGATAGTATAGTATATTTTTCTTTTTATTCCTAATATTTTTCTGGTTTCAATTATGCATATATTTTGTCAGTTATTTTTTATATCATAGATTTGAACTCTTACTGCCTTGACTTTTTCCATTTTTATACAATCAAATTACCAAGAAAAAATTTCCCTTTGCTGGTTAGATTAAAATTAAGGAGGTTAAAAGCTTCATTCTTTCACATACACTTTCTAAGTTTTTAACATTAATTTTAAATGATCTGGATTATATTTTAGGATGAGTTTTGCCATAATCTCCCTTTATTAAGAACCTAACTTAATCACATCTGCAGCAGCTATAGTGAAAAACTGGTCTCAACCACCTTACAATGAAATTGGAGGGAAAAAAACCTCTAGTAAAATCAGTAATTGCATGAGAATCAGACTTGACTATTTGAGATAATTGAAAATTAATTGTTTTCAAAGAACTAATTTTTTGAGAGAAATTTTTGAACGGACAGAGAAGAATAAAAAAATGAGAAGGAGTGGAATTATTATGGTTTTAAATGTGTGAACTGAAGAATAGAGCTAAATTTCTTGGAACTCATGTACACAATAAATTTAAAATGTGTTTTCCTGATAAGAATATTTCAAAATCAGTAACTCAAATTGTCCATTTAGTCTAATAAAGCTATATAATCTATACAAATATGAAGAATATTTTCCAGTTCAGCTAAAAGAAATGATAGATCAGTTTAATCACACCATTTTTATTACAACTAAAATATTTATCAATTACTTTTGATAAATATAAAAGAGAAAATGAACTAATTATAACTTCATTTCAATATGTATTTTACATTGCTAATGAAGGGAAAGCAAAAACAGGTGTCTGAGGCTGTGGCGAAAGGCACACCAAGTTAAGAAAGGTGAGGAAAAGATTTTAGGAAAGGAAGAAGCATACATTATTTCAATTAATATAAAGATGATTTGCATTAAAATTACATGATCATTATATCAGCATTTTAAGAGATAAATTTGTGGGCACATAAGCGACAGCCGTGAAAGCCATGTCATGCAAAACTGATTAGACTTGCTGTAAATAAGCAAAGGGAAGATTTAAGGATATGAAGATAGGAAAGCAGCACTTGAATAACTTGGATGTTTGTTTCAAGTTCAGAATGTCACTTCAGAATTTTATTTCTGAATTAAGCCATGATTTCTAAACATTCCTGGACTATCCAACCTTTCCAATTTTAGGGGTATCCCAATATTAGAGAGTACCATTTCAACTTAGAAGTTGAATTTTATGAAGTCTAGATAACTTATACAAACTTAACCTCATTGAGATTGATTTGAAGCAGAAGCACAGGGAGAGAAGAGACTCTTGCTGTTTTCCAATCTCTCAAGGTTCTTTCTGAAGCATTGGGATAGACACAATGCCAGTTTCCATGGGATGGGAGAGGCTGTTGTGCAAAAGAGAGGAAATTTATCAATATGGTCCTGATCACTCTTTCAAGGAAGAACGTAGGCCATATGTGAGAGAAATTCCTCAGAGGCCAGCTATTTTTCCAGTTTGTCCTTAGAGAAACTTGAATTAAATCTTTCTTGTTTTACTGCATCAGGTATTTATAGTAATTCCCACCAAAGTTTGCAATGCCTAAGGCAAACTTTCAGACTCTACAGCTCCAAGGAAGTCAATGCTTCCCACCCCCAATGAGCTACCCAAACAAGCCATAGGGGGAAGGGTTAAAGACAGATGAGTTCATAGGGCTAAGAGATTTCAAAGTGAGTCTGGAGGTCATCCCAGAGGTTACATTTTTGCACATCTTAGTAGGACATCATAGGCTTCCAATACGCATATCACCCCAAACAGAGTGAATCCTTAGAGCTCTGGAGACATCCAGGTCCTATATCAGGGCAGATAGCCCCTGAGTTTGGTGCCTTAACAGTGGGCCATAATTTGGAATCCTTGCTCTTGAGAGTGACATAGTCTGACCCAAATATGTCTTCCCTGCACATGGTCCATCTGTCTCTTCTATTCAAACCTATATGTGATGCTGGAGTTTTAGGTGTACTTACAGAGAGCAGAGTCTATTGACTGCCCTTGTACCAGCTGGGTACAAAAGCTCGATGGAGCTGCAACTCCTACTCTATGACTCAATGGACTCACCCAGGACACCTAGTGGGGAGATGGTGATGGATAACAACTACCCCAGGGAATGGAGAGAGTCTGCAGCTGTAGGCAGGATAATCTCATCCATCTTATTGATGGGATATAAGCCCCCTCTCACTTGGAGGTGGAGTGGACATCATCATCCCAGACTCCTCGGGATTGGGGGAAGAGCTATGGACTAGAGTGGACTTGCTGGTATTCTGTTACAGACTTATTGTGATTCATGCAATGGAAGAAATTACAACATTAATGTGGAGCCAGTGGCCACTGGATGCTTTGGGGACAGGGAGAGGGAAAAGCAGTTGTAATACAGGGTCTTTTTCAAGACTTGGGAATTATCCTGAGTGAAATTGCAATGATAGATATAGACCATTTTATATCATCATATAACATGCAGAACTGTGTGGGAGAGAGTGTGGTCTACAATGTGAACTATGGTCCATGCTTAGTGGCAAAGCCACAAAATGTGCAGGTGATGTGCCACACTAATGAAGAACGTATATATGGGAGGGTGTGGGGGGTGTGGGAGGCGGGGCATATGGGCACCCCTATAATTTTTGTGTAGCATTTGTGTAGTCTGTGTATCTTTTAAAAATTAATTAATTAATTAATTTAAAAAAGTAAAAAATAAAATTTAAAAAATGAGTCATAAGGATAAAGCAAACTACTGGGACAATTATTTAAACTGAATCTAACTTTGAATTGTGGGTACAGAAAGACCATTCCTTTTTCTTTATGACTTGCCATCTCCTCTAGAATTAGGATTGTTTTTGAAACCATGTAAAGGTGGATATAGGTGAAATGTGTGTAGTAGACATGCAACCTGGCCCCACAACTTACCGGCTGTGAATAAGCAATTTTCAAAACTTAATTTCAATTTCCTCTTTTTAAAAATGTAACTAGTAATACTAATAGTTTATTTATGGTAATACCATTAACAATAAATTCTACCATTTCTAATCCCATCTATGCTCTTTAAACAATGTAGAAAGACAGCTGAATTCTTTCATCAAAGGTAAAATAATTATCAAGTATTTTTCTTTTGTAATTTCTTTTTATTTTAAATATATTTCTGAGTGCATATACTTTTCCACTCACAGGGTTAATAGTTAGATTTTTGCTTTTGAATGTAGTTGTAACCAACTAAACATTGAAGAAATTACTTTACACAATTAATTTCCTATCTTGAAAGCCATATTAACACTTAGAATTCTGAGCCAAGAATTACCAGCTTAGCAATTCATACAAGCTAGTTACCTTCAATGAGAATAAATGGAATGGTTGGGGTGAGAGCTTTAGAGAGCAGTGTGAGAAAACATGGAGATGGCAGTAGGGCATGAATAGATTGTACCAATCCTTCCACTTTTACTGAAGAGCCTACTGGCAACTAGCAGATCAAAAAGTCACAGAGAAATTTCTTGGAGAAAATTACATATGAAACACAGGTCTTTTTATTTTAAAAATGGAACACAAGAATATTGGGAAGGCTATTATTAAGTCTTTTAAAATTGTGACCTCATGTTTTCCATCAGAATAAAAAGTTACCATAATAACAACAACAACAACAAAAAAAAAACAAGTGAATGAAAATTCTTGGCTGAAGAAAGTGTAGAAAAAATTTTCCATGCATTTTTTAATCCTCCATAACTATGTACATTTGAGTCAAAGAGAAGGAATATGCCTTTCTCAAAGTCACACAATTAATTAGTAACTCATCTGAATTTATAATCCAAATCTCTTTATAATATCTACTGATTTTCTTTTTAAAAGATTATATAGTAATATAACAAGCTCTCTTGACCTGAGAAATAAGAACAGCCAATGAAAAAGCCCCTGTATCAAACTGCCCAGTTGACAGACCCTAAACTAACTTCCAGCTATGTGGGATGATCAAGCTTCTTAAATCTGATGGTAAAATCATTGAGAGGATAGTTTCCAAGATCATTGAACTCTCAAAGTTCCAGATTGGAACGAATTTTCCTTGATTCCTTGGGTTGCTTTAAGCACTGAGTTGATCTGACCAAATATGCTCATTAATTATTCATTGTAGATTTAATGACCGGATTATCTAAGTTGAATCCCAGTTTTGCTAAAGCAAGGTTGGGGTTTTATTAAATGCATGTTACTTTGGCCATTAAATCATGGAAACTCTAGAAATGGGGATGTATGATAACTGATGTTTGTACTATTTTGGGTTTCATCAATGTCTTTCTTACATACAACTTTAGTATGAACCAAAGACATATATTAGACTCCATCTATATAAATTTTTACCTTACTACAATGAGGTTTCCTGTGAATGTTCAGAAATTAAGGCCAGAATGAAACAGGTAAGGTGGTTAGTGTTGTGTGTATATAAATGTTCATGGACCAAAATATATGACAACCACAGTTAAATGGAAGTTTCAGGTGAGGAGAGGGTTTGGACTACATACTGCACTGTTTTTTCTTAGAGAATAATAAAAAAAAACTATATATGAAATAAACAATATTATAAAGCTCACCATGCATGTGGTCCCATTATTGCACACGTCTTGTAAATTTATCACACATGTGTCTGTGAAGGCATGTTTCTACAAGGGCTGCAAGTCATAGAAATAGTGCTCAATCACATTAGGGCCAGGGAAGGGCACTGTCAAATCCAGGGATAGCTGTACTGAAGAACAGAAACAAGATTTTACTGAAGCCAGAATCACCAAAGCACCACAGACACCAAAACATATGATGGTCATGAATTTCAGGGGCTTATAGATGGCTATATTAAAGCCATGAGCATGAACACCAAAGATCTCCATGGACCCAAAGAAATAAGTCATGAAATTATTCAAGAAAATGTATTCTTCTGAGCTAGGACATCCACAATCAGCTTGGGAATCAGGGTTGTAGAGAAGCAGGCATCAGCAAAGGACATGTAGAATAAAAAGAAGTTTATGGGACTTCCATGGGTTTGCCTTTCCTTCATAGTCACTTTGATGAGAATATTCCCTAAGAGAGTTGCTAAATAAAGCATCAGGAAGACCCCAAAGACTGCTTTTTGCTTCCCAGCATCATGTGTCAACCCCATCAAAATGAATTCATTCACACTCTTGTTTCTTGACACAGCAGCTGTAGGTAGAATGTGGTTGACAGAGCTTTAATTGGCAGTGAGAAGAAAATAAATGACATTGTGGGATGATCTGTAAATGGAACTCAGAATTCCATGGCTCTGCTCTATACTCTTGTTACTTTGGTGTGTACCAGAATCTGCCTGGAATCTTTGTAAATCAGCAGTTGCCCACTTCTCTCCTAGATTTAACTATTGATGAGGAAACCAATTGCATTGGAACAAATTATTTCCATTTTGAAAAACAAAGAAAATATCTTTCAGAAAGTTTGTGTCCTACAAAGATTGAGAAATGCAGGGCTTGTTCCAAGACCTTGACCATGTGAATTAATTGTATTGAAACATGGCTTTAACATGAAAGATTGAGTACATATATCCACCCTACCTTATCATTAGTTGTTATAAGAATTGAAAATTATTTTTATACTCCTACATTACATGCAAAAATATACATATGTATTTAATCCATTGGCTATAAAATCTGAAAAGCATTATTCCTATATAAACAAGCATGAATGCTTTTTAAAAAGTCCTTCTGAAGAAATTAAGTTTACTTACCAGTTTCAGTGCTGGTCAAAACAAATAAATAAACAAAGAAAAAAGAAAAAAAACACACCAAAAACCCTGTGTAACACTTTGAGTGCTGCATAATGGTGAGTCGCTGGTCTTTACCTACTCCAGAATTTATAACATTGCTCAGCTTAAAAATAAAATATTCAAATTTTCTACATATGAATTCAAGTTTGTACAAAATTTATCATTTTCTTATGTCATGTTTTACTCATATATATCATTCAATATTCTAAATTATGTAGGGGATTACTTTTTAAAAATTTTTAATTAAAGAAATTGTGACCTTACAAAGCAATCAAGCATAAAACACCAGATTCGTGCACACCACTACACCACCAACACTGTGCATTGGCATGGAATGTTTATTATTATTGATGATAGCACTTTTTAAATAAGTTGTACCATTTTTTAAAAGTAATTACATTTGTTACACTTGAAAATTATTAGAATATTTCTATCATCCATTATTTACCTTGGGTGATTTTTTCCCCATATACCACCCTATTATTCCCATTTTGTGTTAGTATCATATATTTGGTATAATTCATGAAAGAACATTCTTATACATGTACTATTAACTATAATCCATCATGTACAAGAGGGTTTACTGTGATGTACAGTCTGATGTTTTACCTTTTAATTTTTATTGTAGCAATTTATACATCCTTAAATTTCCTCTTTCAACCACAAACACCTACACAGTGTGGTGCTGTTGATTATACTCACAATAATGTTCTACCACTGCCACCATCCATTCCGAACTTTTACCATCAGCCTAAGTAGAAATTCTGTATGAGTTAAGATTCAACTCTCCATTATCTCACCCCAATCTATATCCTAGTAACCTATATTCTAGATTCTAATTCAATGATTTTGCTTATTATAATTAAATCATAACAGTGAAATCATAGAATATTCTTTCCTTTTTGGCCTGGCTTATTTCACTCACCATAATGTCCTAAAATTATCCATGTTGTCACATGCATCAGGACTTCATTCTTTTTACAGCTGAATAATATTTAATCATGTATATAAATAAATATATATATGTATATATATGCCACATTTTGTTTATCCATTCATTGGTTGATAGATACTTCAGCTGTTTCCATCTTTTGACAATTGTGAATAATGCCACTGTGAACATCAGTGTGCAAATATCTGTTCGAATCCCTGCTTTCAGTAGCAGGATTGTCAGATGATATGGTAATTCTATGCTTAACTTCGTGAGGAACTGTCAAACTGTCTTCCACAGCAGCTGCACCATCTTACATTCCCACTAGCAATGAACGAGTGTTCCTATTTCTCCATATCCTCTCTTACCCTTATTGTTTTCTGTGTTTTTTTTTTATGGTGGCCATTCTATTAAGTTTTAAATGACATTTGTTCTTAAAATATGATTTTAAATAAACTACATGCAGCATGCAATGTTATGAATTTTTTCTATTTTATGTATTTGCTCATAATTATATATATATATACATTACTTAAATAATCGTATAACATCATTTGTATTCTGATAGTTGATTAGAATCATTATAAGCACTCAACATAATATAATTTCTATTTTAAGATATAAATTTCATATTGTACAAAAGCATTAATTTTTATGAAGCATCTGTTGAACCATTTGTTCATTGAGACATTCATTTTGTCTACATTTACACTCCCATAAATAACAATTCTATAAACATTTTTTACAATAATTTTCAGAGAGCAATATTAATATTATTTCCTCAAGTGCTAGGATTTCATTATTATTAATAATAAGGTATACATTTATTTTTCTATGTTGTTGGAACTTTCTTTTTTTTAAAGATTTATTTATTTTATTACATATCTCCCCTTCCCCCCTGCTGCGGCGATGCGCCGAGACTGGGTCACTTTGCAGGCGCGGCTTTCCCCGCTTGTGGGCGGCTTCTGCTTCCATCACGGCCGGCTTTTCAGTTCGCAGGTGGCTGGCTGCGCTCGATTCGCAGGTGACCTGTCCTGCCCGTGGTGGCTTTTGCCTGTCCGTGGCAGCTGTTGTTGGAACTTTCATTGCCTGTATTTTACTGTGGAGTAATTTGTGATTATGATATAATATTCAAGATAAACAGAACAATGAGAGAAGTAAAATTAAAATATTTCTCCCAAAAATTGAATCAATAATCCTTCTCTCCAAATATAATTCTTTTATTTCTTGATATCTTTCTATATTTGCACATTAGTATATCACTATGTCTGCTGTCTTCTTTTATGTTAGTAAGGCCAATATTTCAATATTGATGATTGTGCAGGTAAAAATGATACACATAGAGATAATATGCTTGTGATATTTCTTAATATCTCACTTTGTTAGAAAGGATACAATTATATATTTGTCACTTTCATTAATCATGTATTAACAACAAAATTTAAATTTCATGCATTCATTTTCTGAAAATATACACTTCTGTGTATCATACATCTTTTGCCTGTTCATCTTTTTGGCTCTTGTTATTTTACCTAAGATAAGTACTCATCTCACAAAATAATTATTGCCTATCTTAGGAAGAGTTCAGTCACTGGAGCCAGGTGGTCTGTGTTTAAATATAAGCTTCCCTACTTGCTAGCTGTGATCTTGTTTATTAGACATAATCATGGGTACTATGTAATTACATTTTTAAAAATTCAGTTTAATATTAAACACAATATGTCTCAGCCTCTGCTTTTACTTCTATTATTACTTGGTTATTTCTATGGGTATTTTAAATTCCTTTTCCTCTATGAATGTTTTCGATTTATATTGCCTATTCAGGCAATTTTCTCATTTCAATTTTTAAAATTTTTTGTTCCAAAATATTAGAAATATCCTATTTATAATGTTCTCACATACTTCCATCATCATTTTTCTCTATTATTGAAATAAAATAAGCCTCAATTTTTGTTATGAAGAATGGGGAAAATAACCATCTATTGTTCACATTGTCATATGGATTTTATGAAAAATGTAGATAAGATAAATATTTAAGGCACCGTGTGAGAAGTAGTAGAAGAACATAATCTGCAGAGACAGGAATAAAAATTCTTGATGTACAGATTGTTCAGTGAAGAATTTAAAATTCTTTAAGAGATGAACAACAATTTTAATCAGAGAATATCTGGTTCCAAAGCAGGTTCTCTGAGATGCAAATATTCAAATACTTCATTTTTCATAGTTGTGAATATAGTGATCAAAAGCTAAAGCATGAAGCCACATTGCATAAAGTCAAATCCCACACCAATATCCAGAAGTGTTGTGACAATTAAGAAAACACCTTGATAACTTTGTGCTTTTTAAAATTCATCTGAACACAGAAATTATAAAGCAATCATCCTTTAAGGGTTGCTACATAAATAAACATGCAATATGTATGAAGAATATATAAGATGCAGGTACCCTGCATCTGCAATAATAGAGGTTACTTCTGTGTTTCCAAGACATTCTTTCAAATATTTGAAAAATGACCATTCATTTTACACATTTACCCATAATAAAACTGCACATTTAGATTGAAACATTAAGTTCCTGGCTGAGTAGCTGGAAATAATCAGCACTGAGGATGTCACTCATTATCTCATGATGAGCAGAGGCTTCAATGGACAGTTGTAAACAACTTTATAAATAAAGATGACAGAAATGTATGAAAAAGCTTAATAGCCTAAATGCAAAGCATCAAGTTGAGAGGAAAGTAAACAAATAGGTCCTTGCTTCTGAAAAGTTTGGGATATGGAGATCTGAAAAGAAGAGGGATAGGGTATTTAGATGAGAAAAAATGAAATCAGAGGTTTATGGAAAGAATATTGCACATGACCTATCAGGAAAATAGAGAGATCAATATGAAAACTCAAAAAGCTTGGAATAGTAAGTGGTCCTCCAAAGCAAAGGTCAAATAGCCTTTCTTATGAAATTTTGATAATTTCTATTGACAAAGTAGAAAAATGAGGCAGAGAAATATAAGAATAAAATTGTGTGGGGCAAAGTGTAAACTATAATCCGTGGTTAGTAGCAATGCTTCAATATGTGCCTATCAGTTGTAACTAATCTACCACACTAATGAAAGATGCTGTTAATGGGGGAAAGTGTGGGAAGGGGTGTGGGTTTGGTATATGGGAATCCTTCATATGTTTTATGTAACAATTATTTTAATCTAAAACTTCTTTTAAAATAAAAAAATTAGAATATCAAATTGATCCAGAACATTAAAACAAAAAGCACTCAGAGTTGTGTGATGTTGGCCACCATTTTTTTAAAGGAATTTTGTCCAATTGGAACTTAAGGCTATCTGTATTCAAGGGGATATTTCCTTTAGGATATCACTGATCCAGAGAAGACATTTGTCTTTCTGCTCCCAGTACTTTGAAACTTGGTGGCTTCCTTCTAACTTGAAAAAAAAATTAAGACTGCCCCAACCGTTGTTCCCAATATGACTCCTCAGTATCTCAAACTGGTCATTTCCTTTCTTGTTTTTCTTTTTGTTTCAAGTATATATAAAAAAAAATCCTTGAGAAAATACAGAGTTACCGTAATATCCTCCCCTCACCATACTATTAGCATTTGCTTTAGTGTGGTACATTTGTTACAATTGATGAAAGAAAATTATGTTAATTGTGCTAGTAACTATAGTCCACAGATTTTAATAGATTAGTCATTTTCTTTCTTAATGAAGAATCACAAATGTTGCCTCCAAATCTCCACTGGGGTACATCAAAATGTTTGGAGGTCAAACTTAGATTATAGTCTAAGATGTCTCTTGATACTGGTCAAGTTAGGTTATATCTACACTTCAGAATCGCTATTTTAAAAAATAGGGGTCTCAAGAAATAAATCTTGCCTCTGCTTGACAGTATCATTTTTGTGTTCCTCACATACAACATCATAATTCATTTCATACAATTTTTAGTACTTACTGAATTTTAAATTAAATGCCTCACAATATTAGTGAAAGAAAAATAGTACTTTGTGTGAGATACTTATGTGAGTTTTCTTTGTGAGATGGACAAGAAATTCACAAACTACATCAATGCTAATATCACAAAACACAAAATCTGGAATTCTTTAATTAGATCTTCACAGGTCTTTATTGAGAAGCCCAGATTCAATGATTTCCTCTTCTCAATCAGTCTTTCATTCTTCACTGTGTTTTCAACCCTCATGCTGTGCTTTGAAAACCAAAGGTGGTCATTTGAAAAATATTATAAGTCATCAATATTATAACCTGGTTACATGGGCTTTAAAATTCAATTGTTGAGATTCTCACTTGGATTTCAAGAACTCTATCCCTATACTGCCATTTCACTTTCCACTTTTCCACCTGAAACTTCTACTAATGCAGATGAAACTCAAAATACACCCAGACAGACTAATTCCCTGATGTTTTCACATTTCATAATATTTGAAAGACCACTCTTCTGCTAAATCTTCCACACTCCATTTATCCTTGTGGAGATAGTAGCCTGTGTAAAGAGCCTCTCCTCAGAAAACCTCTCAATAGTTCCCAGTCGAGTAACCTTTTCTACCAGCATTCTACAGTTTGACTACAAGCACACACACTTATGTGCAGACATGTTTAATTAAATGATGTAATCCTGAATTATAGTCTTCTCTCATTTCTGCTGTAACAACTTTCTGTTTAATTGATCAGATAGTAAAATAGATCTTAAAGTCAGCAAGAGAAGTTAGGGTTGTTCAGTTTTGAGCACTTCATACCAAGCCAGGAGGGAGAGTTTCTCAGAGAGCAGTCAGGGACTTTTCAGGACCAGAACCCAGACTTTCATGCTCTAAGATAATTCCCTTCTAATATCTACCCAACACTGACATGGAAATGCCCACACCAACCACATAGGAATTGGTACAAAAAGACAGTGATAGGACATAAGTTTTAGAGAAAGATAAACTTTTCTCAGAAGAAAACTAGTGTGTATATACATTATGTATATATACACACATATATATATATAAATATTTTGTAACACTAATTATTATGCTAAGGATGTATAATGTAGTGTGAAGGTTAAGTTAATGTGTCAAATTAACTAGTTTACTGTGTCCAGTTATTTGGTCAATGAGCACTGTCCTGGTTGTTATTGTGAGGGCATTTTGAACTGGATTTGCATCTATAATCCACTAATTGTTATGTATTATGGATTGTAGCTAACACCAACAAAGGAGATTGTGGGGATTATCTTCAGCAATGTGGGGAGTATCTTCCTCCAATCAATTTGAGGTCTTAAAAGCCAGAATTGAGGATTTCAGAATTAGAAAAAAAAGAATATCTGCCTCAACTCAGTCAGCCAGCTTCCCCTGGGAATTTTAGATTCAACTTCATCATATTTGATTGAGTTTCCAGCTTTCAACCTGCCCCATGGAGTTTGTACTTGCAGGTCTTCACAATCACCCTAATTGGAGTTTCCAGTTTTTGTTCGGCCTTATACAATTTTGACTAGCCAGCCCCCAGAATAAAAGTGAGCCATTAAAATAATCTCAGAAAAGAGTATAAAACAAATACCAACAAAAAAGATATAATGAGATATTTTAAAAACTGCATTAAATAAAAAACTGTCAGGAATGTTGATATAAAGATAAAAAACACAGATGGGAAAAATAGAAAAAATATAATAAAATGATATAACAAAACCCAGTGATATCAATAATGGCATGAAATGTAAAGGGACTAAATATTCCACCCAAAGGCAGGAATTGTAAACCTATTTAAACAAAGGACTTAATCTGATATTTACAAGAGACATGTTTTATTTATAAAATTAGGAGGGTTGAAAGTATAAAATGGAAAATATCTACCATGTAAACAGTAAGAAAAATGAAGATAAAATGGATGTATTAATAATAAAAATATAGGATTCAACTTGAAGAGGGTTATCACATATCAGAAGGTAAATCTTCCGTTTCTAAGAAGATATAATAATTCTCAATGTGCATGCATTCCATAACTGAGTTTCAATAAACATAAAACAAAATTGTGAGCACAATAAGTAAAAATAATCAAGTTCACAATCATGGTAGGTGATTTTCATGGTCCTCTCTGTAACTGATAGAATAAATAGATGACATAAATAATTATAGAATAAATTTGAAGAAAACTGTCATCCAAGAGGACCTAATAAACATTTATAAAATACTGCACCCATCAAGCACAGAATAAACATTCATTTCAATTGCACCTTGAACAATCATAATAGACCATATTGTAGGCTATGGAAGAAGACCTAATTAATTTCAAATAATAGCTTATGTCCTCTTACTACAATAAAATTAAATTACAAGTTAATAATAATAAGGTAACATAGTAGGCAATTTTAAAGGTGGCTCTGAGTGATGCTCAACTCCTGGCATTCATGCCTTTGTGTGATCACTTGTCCTTGAGAGTGGGTTGGACATAGTTACCTGTTAGTAATAAATAGGTTTTAGATCAAATTCTGTGATTAAGTTATAAAAAGCTATGATTTCTGTCTCATTACTGTTCACTCTCTGGCTGTCCTTCCTTGGTTTCTGTGATGAAGCAAATTGGGAAAGCCCATATGGCAAAGAGCTGAAGGTGACTTTCAGCCAACCAACACTGAGGACATGAGTTCCTTGGTCTAAAACAATCCTGCAATTGACCATGTCAGTTATCTTGGAGATGCAACCTTACTCAAATATTTCTTCAGATGATAATGGAGCAGAAAGCATATTTGAAGAAATACTGTAGTCTGAGCTGATACCTTGATTATAGTTCCTCAACAAGGGGAACATGATAAGCTATGCCTAGTTTTTGGACCTAGAGAACCAAGAGATAATAAATTGTACTGCTTCAAGCCACTAAATTTTGAGGTAATTTGTTATGCATAAGTGGATATTTATTACAAATATCTATAATATCTTCCAAACTTTTGAAATCTTAGCAATAAATATTTAAGGAGCCATTAATCACAGAAATAATCATGAGATAAATTAGCAAATATTTAGAACTAAACACTAACTAAAATATATCAAAATGTGTGTATATAACAAAATAGGTGGTTACAGGTAAATTTATAGCTTAAATGTTTATATTAAAAAATGTTTAAAAACAACTATTTAAGTTTTTACCTTCAAATTAGAATAAGAAGAGAAATTTAACACCAAAGTAAGAAGAATAAACTTTATAATAAAATCAAGATCAAAGATCAATAAAATAGAAAACATGAAATAAATTTTAAAAGCCAAGTTATATATTTGATATTAAAAAGTTAATTATTTGGTAATAAAATGGACAAACTTCTAGGAAATATGATTGAGAGTACAATTGCAATGACTAATACCAGGAATATAAGATGAGTGTCACTACAAGTCCCTCAGACATTAACAATATTCTCTTTTTGAGATATAGAAAATTGTGTTGTCCAAAAATGGATACAACAATATCTTCCATCAGATATTCTGTTCTGTAATCTGACTTTGTCACTCTCCCATCAAGTGTTATACCTATTTCTCCATTCCCTCAAAGATTGCCAGACCCTATGACTACTTTTACTAAGAGAAGGTTGAGGACATGTCTGAACATCACCCTTATCTGGCCTGATAGCTTCTATATTCTAACAGAAGAGACCCTGAGCATCATGTAAGAAGTATTTCCTGCTGGAGAAATCTTGTGAAGACATCTTGCATCTAAATGGAAAGAGAGAGGGACCCAGAAGATACCTTTGAGGTATCACTTCTGAGATCCCATGAATGTGAATTAGGCTGCCTTGGACTCTTCAGACAAGCCCAGTTATCAGTTGAAAACACAAATTGATTGCAGACCAAGCCACATGAAGCAGAAGAAACAAGCCCTGTCTGAATTTCTGTCTCACAAAACCTTGAGCCAAAATAAAATGGTTGTTGCAAACTCACAAAAATTTGGAGTCATATATCATTGTGCCAACTTGACCAGGTAACAGTGCACAGTTGTTTGGCAAAGGAAGAAAAGGACTGATTGCTACTGTGAGGGCATTTAGTGGACTTAAGTCCTTAGTTAATTGAATGCATCTATGGCTGATTACATTTTCAATCAACTGAGGATATTGCCTTTAGCAATGAGAGTTGTCTCATCTAATCAGTTGAAGGCCTTAAAGGAAAAGTGATGATTTCAACAAGTCAGAAGAGAAAAGTTCCATCTCTAATTTGGACAGCCACTTTTCCTGAAGAGGTCATGAAAAACCTTCATCAGACTTCCCAGCTTGCAGCCTGCCCTACAGAATGGCAAATACAAGCTGACAATAATGTGAGACAATTTTATAAACTCTCATAATATTTACATATCTCTCTTGCTTGTTTTGAGAGAACCCTGACTAATACAATCATGTAGCAAAAGATACAATGAACAATAATTGGAAATTTGAAATGAGGTGCATCCAAAACAAAAATCTTAAGCATGTGGCATTGATTTTGTTGCCTGGAGGTAGATGGAAGTTGGAAGGGCTACATCTTAGTTCCTCAGGTTGCTAAGATATGTACCATGTAGTGAGTTTGTTTAAATAATGGAAAGTTATTGGCTTACAGCTTTGAAGTTAGATGAAGTCCAAAATTAAAGCATCAGTAATTTGATGCTTTCTCCCTGAAGACAGTTCTATTTCTGGATGCCAGCTATCCTTGGGTGCCTTGGCTTGCTTGTTACAGTACAATGCCCTTTCTTTCTCTTCTGGGTTATATTGACATCCAGTTTCTACACATCCACAGGATTTTCTCTTTATAAAGCCTACAGTGATAGAATTAAGGTCCAATCTCATAAAGTTAGGTCAGACCATAACTAAAACAGCACCTTCAAAAGGCTTTATTGACAAAGGTTCATGCCCATGGGAATGAATTAAAATTAGGAATGCTTTATTTTTCTGGTGTACATAATTCAATCTATCACAGCCTGACCTTGGGACCTCCAAAAGACATGTTCTTCTGATTTCCAAAATGCATTCATCCCATCACAACACCCCAAAAGTATTAATCCATTGCAATAATAGCGTTAAGTACAAAGCTTCATCAAATTCAGTCATGAGTGTGGCTCATTCTGGGCAAATACAGTGGTAAGTAAAACATAGGCAACATATTTTATGGTTATTAAGATTATGTATTCAAGAAAGATAGATTATGTTTATAAACTTTTCTTTTCCTCTGTGCATGAAACCCTTTGCATTAGATTCAGCTGAGATGTCTTTGATCAAATTATGTTAAGATTAGGGTTTTTATTTGATCATGTCAGTAAGGTATAACTCAGGTTAATCCCTGTCCCCTTGGTAGGCTATATAAAAGGACACTCACTCAAGAAGACACACAGAAGAAGGCACAGAGGAAAGTAAAGAAAGCTCCAGAGACAAGGCAGAGGAGAGAGTTTTGACCTTGGGGCCCTGGAGAGAGCTGAGCCATCCTCATGACAGTTACAGAGGACCTTGTGAAGAGAACACAGCAGCTGAGCCTGGAAATAAATGAGCTTTATGTCAGCCTACAGCTGAGATTGGAAGAAGCTGGGACGATGGATCCTTAAGAGGAAGAAGGAAGGCCAACTCTCACAGAGATCAGCAAACATCTTTTCTTAGAAAGTACCTCTTATGGTACCTAGAATAAGACTCTTTAGGGTCTTGTAACTGTAAGCTTCTAACCCACATAAATATCCTTTATGAAAGCCAAGAGATTTTTGTTACTTTGCATCACCACCTCTTTTGTTGACTGTACATAATTTGGCAGCAGAAATGTGGTGGTGCTTTTGCAAATACCAACAATCCTGGGATGGTTTTATAAATGAGTAAGGGGTATTTTTTGGAGGAATTGTGAGAGGTTTGATGGAAAAAGCCTATATTTCTTTGAAGAGACTGTTGGTAGGAATATGGAGCCTAAAGTTATTTCTGATACAGCCTTATAATGAAATGATGAAACTATTATTGGAAACTGGGGGAAGGTGATTTGAGTTTTAAAGTTGCAAAGAACTTAGCAAGATTGACTCCTGATGATATATGGAAGGTAGAATTTGAAAATAATGAAATTGGACATTTAGCCAAGGAGATTTCCAAACTAAATGTGGAAAATTCAGTCTGGTTTCCCCTTGCAGAATATAGCAAAATGTTTGAGGAAATAGATACAGTGATAACTTAATTATTGGGCACAATGAAATCAGAATATGATTCCAGAAATTCTCATCTGGAAATCAAGCCCCCAGATGATAGTTTCTCAATTGAGGAATTAACTAAACTTGAAAATTTTAAGCCAGGATTGAAAATGCAGTTATCCATGAAAGAGTTGTGGAAAGCCTTTCTATCTGATGGATTGGACACTTGTTTCTTGCATGATAAACCAACAAGCTTTTTGAGAGAGCTTTATGAACAAAACCACTATCAGCCTGGACTAAAGGGATGTGGAGATGAGAGATGGAAGGGAATACAGCTTGAAGAGGAAAAGAATGGAAGCTGAGATCTGGAATCTGGATCATAAATAGTTCCCTACCCATGAGGAAAACCATTGAGGCTGAGATCTGAGATCTGGATCAAAAGTGGTACCCTACTCATGTGTATAGAAAGGGTGAGTTTGCCCAGGCATTTGAAGAAGTTTGATGGTCCAGCCCATTGCTCAAGGGGACTTTTGCTGACCCAGGATACAGAGAGGGTGGAACACATTCCCCAAGGTTTAGGGAGGTTAAAATAACCATCCCATAGGTCTGAGAGGGGTGGATTTGTCCCCCATTGGATTACAAAAGGCCAAGTATATTGAATGCAGATAATTTTTAATAAGTTTCACAGGTCTACAGCCAGAGGGGACTTTGGCCCAAGAAAATCTGTATTTGTTAAAGTGTGGTGTAATTTTGCATTTAGCCTTGCTTACTGAAAGTATTTAAGGGTTTTAGAATATTGTATGTCCTTTTGTAATTCAGAGGGTGGAGTGTGGAAGTTTGAGGTTATTTATGAATTCCAAAAAGAGAGATTATGTTTGTAAACTGGTCTGTTCCTCTGGGCTTGATACCTTTTGATTGTATTAGATTTAGTTTAGAGGGCTTTGATTAAATTATATTAAGATTTAGATTAGTGGCTTACAGTTACAAGACCCTAAAGAGTCTAACTCTAGGTACCATAAGAGGTACTTTCTCACCAAAGAAGGTGGTTGTTCTTTGCAAGGGTTGGGCTTTCTTTCTTCCTCTTAAGGCTCTATGGTACCAGCTTCTTTCAATCTCACCCTATAGGCTTGCATAGGATGAGTTTCTTTCCAGGCTTGGCTGCTGTGTTCTCTTCACCAGGTTATCCTCAAATTATCAGGTGAATGGCTCTGTTTTCCCCAAGGCCCCAGGATCAAAATTCTCTTCTCTGCCTTGTCTACCATGTGTTGGACTCTTTAGGGTCTTGTAACTGTAAATTTCTACCCCAAACAAATATACTTTATAAAAGAATTTCCGGTACTTTGCATCATCACCTAATACATATTCCCATTCCAGAGGGAATAATTTTCAAGAGAAAAAGTGGTCACAAGTCCCAAGAAAGACTGAGACATTGTAGGGTAAACAACATTAGATCTCAAGTTCTGAAAGCCATTCATGGAGACATGCTTTGTCCTTCAGACCTCCTGGAGCAGAAGTCCCACCCTTTGAGGAGCCTGTGCAGCAGCCAGGTTTCTCAGAAATGAATTCAGCCTGTCAAAGAGTGCTAGTGCAACCCAGAATTGGGTTGGTGGCACTCACTCTGAACATCAAGGTGCAGACCTACTCTCTTCATGCATGAAGGCAGAAGATCTGTCCCCTTTAAGGGCAGAAGTGACTTGCTTTCTTCACACACATGGCTGGGCCTTTTCTTTTGCTCCAAGGAGATCTCTTTGTTCCAGAATTTTGCTTCCATGGTTCTGCCCTTGAAGTCATAGTCTTTATTTAGTAGAATATGAGAATGTGATGCTGGGTGAGTTTTAAGAGTGTCTCTTAAATGGACTGGCAGTATTTACCTCCTCCATCTGAGTCCTGAACTGCCATGTTAGAAATCTGACAACCTTGTTGGAAATGCCTCAGCTATATGCCCTACATCTTCATGCAGAGGAAGAGGGATCTAATAGAACCTAGCCTTATAACCTTCTCTGACAGGGCACTAACTGTTCAAATGAGTAAACTTTTCTTGGATCTTCCATAAAACACCAGCCATTAGCTGAATACCAGAGGGGACCTTAGGTTATGCCACATGGAACAGAAATGTTCAGTTAAGTTCTGTTTAAATTCCTAACTCAAAGAAATTGTGATATCTAACAGATCAGGAAAAGAAAGAATAAACATAATTGACAAAGTTTATGGAGTGGAGTGTAAGGAACAGAGGGCACAAAGACTGTTAAATAATTTTCCCTGCCTTTAGGGAGCTTACAGATGAAAGAACACTAGACATTACTATATAAATTTGAAACTTAACTAAATATCCAAAAGTAGAGCACAAAGTTATTTAATTTTGTTATAACCATACTCTTAATATTATTTCATGAATACTGTTATGATCAAGCAGAATTTGAGATTATAAAAGTAATTGCTGTTTTATAATAATAAAGATAAAAATCAGAATACAAAGTTATTGATACAATGTGTTTTACCAGTGGAGAGTACTCATTCTTCTAGATCTAGCCCCTCATGAAACCAGACTAATAGGATGGGCAGGAAATGAGTTTTTTTAATCACATATTTCCTACCATATTAGGGGCAGGTAATATTTTATTTGAAGACTGATTTAAAGAGAAATTTTCACAAAATTTTATGAAGTTTTTGTAAAATAAAACAATGTACTCTTGCCTTTTTATTACCAGGTAACCTGTATTACATTGATGAGGCAGGTGAGAATAGAAACAGCATATATTTTCAGCATCTTTCTTGAGAATGATATCATTCAAAATCAATGTCAATTTTCACCTTAGCCATGAGTAAATACCTGACTGTGATTTACACTGCTTTTACTCCTATGTTGAACCCCTTAATATATGCCCTGAGAAATACAGAGATTAAAAATGCCATGCAGAAGCTCTGGAACAGAAAGAAATATGAGGTGGCAGAAAAAAATGCATCATCTATTTTCAATAAAGTATTGTTCTTTGAGGAAATCCATATGTGATTATATAACTAGTAACTTTTTCTTCAAGTTTAAGATACTGTGTGTGATGAAAAACATTCATTATATGTGAATACTTCCAGTGATCAGTTTTGTTCAAAATATCTTTTGATATGTTCAAGATTTCTTAGAGAAATATATGTTCATATATTATGTGAAATTGCACTGTAGATTAATGTTCTAAGTGATGAGGTATGCTATAGTTAATACTGTAAATTTATTTTAGTTAATGGAAGATGTTCCCATGTCTTTTTTTAAAATAATCTTAATCTTTTTTTTCCCAGAAGTAATGGTGATCATTACAGATTTTGGTGAAGTAAAGAAATAAAACATAAAAATGTTCTTCACTCCACCTCACATAAAGACAACTATTAACATTCTTATTTTTGTATATGTGAGCTACTTTACTATATAGTTTTTCCTTATTTTATAACAGGCAAAAGTTGAGGAGGAATGAGGAATCAGAGTTTATTAATCATAAAAAGGGTAAATAGACAAAAAAAATTAAATGAACTAGGCAGATATGCAGTAAAATGACTAAATTTTACTTATTTTTTCCAACTAATAAAACATATTATCTCCTCAGGTGGATCAGTTTTGTTTGGTTTTATATTTTAATAAATATAATCTATTAATTGTCCCAGGTAGTTTAAAATATCCAATAATTCCTCTACTGAATTTCAATGCCACTCTCTTCTTTTTACTTATACCATATTTTTGAGTCATTCAATTGGTGCATCTCCATAGGTGATAATTCTCTAATTAAATTCACTGAGACCTTGATCATCATTCTGTGAGTAGATTCTAAATCTCCAGAGATTCCATAAAAATAATCACTCATGTAGAACATATTACAGGTCTGGGTAATCTGAAGAGGAATTCATAAAAGCACTGAGATCATCTCATCAAAGGAGAAGAGTCTAATCTGGACAAAATTTAGATATTTACAAATTGGCCATTTGAAATCATGACCTTCAAAATAGGCAAATGTATTGTGTATGTACATTGAAACTATGCTTTTAAAGATCATCTTTAAACTCACTTTCAAGGATGATGAAAGTTTATCACAATAAGTCATTGAAAAGTTGAATCAAATGCAGATATAGCATTGTTACCCCTCCAGCAATAAGAAAGAGTTTCAGACAGGTAAATAGAATCTGTATTGAAAATTAAAAGAAAATCTGAAACATTTAAAGGAATAACTTATAGTAGTCCATGAATCCTAAAACTTTATCACACTCTAAAGACCTTTCTGAGGGAAATAATACCAATTGTTACTTTTTGCATACATTTTCAGTTAACTACCTTGGGACCAGAGAAAGAAAATTTCCTCCCTCGGAAATATACATCAAGAGAAGGAAGACTAGCAGTTATTGTAGAGTTCTGGTTGCCTTCTTGACCTTTTTCTTGCAGTATATCTTAGAAATTAACCTTATATTTTCAGGGAAGGCAAGAGTCCAAAATTTACATAATTAAATTTCCTAATATCTTTTGAAAATTAGTGTGACCACTAAGATAGAATTTAAATCATTTCAGGGGACATGTAGGAAGTGGCATGATTAAAGCAGAATTCAATCTCCTTTAGGCACTTCTCATTTATGATTTCTAGAATTCTAACAGGTTGTCTGGAAATCTAAACCTACAATGTGAGCATTAGCAGACCAGAAGTGTGGAAGCCTTGAGCAAATCATGACACACAAAAATATTTATGTATTCATGTATATGCTATTATAATATAGTTACATTAGTGTTTAAGAAGGTCAATTGTCAAGTCAAACTACATGGGTTTAAATCACACCTCATCCACCTGATGAGTTACATTTTCCAAGTTCCCATTAATTTTTTAGAAAACAGAAATAGAATCTACTTCAAAGACACTTACAGGATAAAATAAGACAATGCCTTCACAGTGCCTGCCACACTGGAATAAATAAAGAATAGATTTCACTAAAAGTATTAATTTTCTTGCAATAGCTTTCTTATTTGCCAAAGAAAAATCATTAAATTTTAGGATCCTCCTTAGCCTGATTTTGATTTGTGAGACATTCAGACTTTTAAAGGGAATCCTTTGCAGAGTTACTATCATCCATCTTTCATTGATTTTACTCATTATATCTCAGAATTCTGAAAGTTTCTCATGGTCTCCCAATATAGGATCTTTAAACAACTGAGTAATAATATAAATCAATTTTTAAAAGTCAAATATAAATGGAACACTGACTTGGAAATGAGGCAGACATCAAATGCAGGGTGAAATTTATTAAGTTACTACAGAGTGCCAGGCACTGTCTTGCATGCTTTGTAAATAGTATGTCATCTAATGATTGAAATTACTATAAAATAGATATTATTGTGTTATTTTACTCATGAACTAAGATTAAAATGACTCTTGAATGATTGTGACATGCATACAGCATTACATGAATGAATGAATCAGATGTAATTTTACCCTAGTGCTGTTGACTGCAGAGCCCAAATATTTCCATATCATTTGAAACTCTGCAGACTTCAGGACTTCTAAGGGCTGAATAATGCCCCCAAAGTTCAATATTGTCCTTGCCTGAAGTTCAAGGAAATTATGACAACACAAAGAAATGGTCATGCAAGAAGGTATCTTTTCTATGTAAGGGGAAAGTGGGCAGGACAAGATCTACAGAGTTTCTGACTCCAAGATAATAAGTCTCCTGCTATTTTTAGAAGAGACCAAAGTCCAAATCTGCCTTAACTGTAAGTTGGATCAGTGCCAGTCAGTATTTTTCTTTCAAAATACATTTATATAATGCTTTTATGTGGCAGGCACTGTTAAATTCACTTAATATATTTGAAACCATTTAATTGGCTTAACAGCTATGAGGTTGATACTATCATTACCATTTTACAGATGAAGAAAATAATTTTCCCAGGTCTCATCCACAGCCAATTTTTTTCCAATTGAACAAAAACTGTAATGTGAAATATTTCTTTATCAAAGAAATTTTCAAAGCTTTTAATAATGTAAGCCTGGGGTCTTCAAGATAGAAATATAGTTAGAAGAGTTTCTAGAAATATAGTTAGAGGCACTTGTTTGTTTGTTTGTTTATTTGTTTGTTTTTAACTACAGACCCCTTTCCTTAATGAAACACCTATTAATATTTGAAGGTACTTTGAAAGATGTTCATGTCTTGATTGAAGAAGTTAACATCATCAGCATAGAACCATTTGAGCTTTTAATATCTGAGAATCTTTTCTCATGCAAACAATACTTATAGCTCCTTAACTTTTTTTTTTTTTAACTTTCTGTTTAGCTACCAGGGGCCCTGGCACATCATATATAGGAAGCCTGCACTCAGACACTAATCATCTAGCTACTTTGGTTCTCCTGAGTTTGTTGGTTTGTTTTTAGGAGGTACCTGGAACAGAATCTGGGACCTCCCATGAGGGAAGTTGTCACTCAACCACTTGAGTCACTTCTGTTCCCTCCTTAAGTTTTAAGTAACACTAATTATTCAAAGTTTGAAATCTTAAAACCAGTTTTATAAGGTTTTAAGCTCAAGTTTTGAAAGCCAGAAACTCTGATTCCAGTATCTGCTCTTAACCGCTGCACCATACTGCTTTCTCTGAGCATACGTTAATAATTCTTTTAACTCTGCTCATATTCTGTTTGCCTGCTGTGTTGAAGTCTTTGAGCCTTCAAAGTGAATTTGATGGGAGAAAATCAGAGAAACAATTGGAGCAGATCCAAAAACTTGGACACACAGGACCAACAAGATCAGAAAACCAGAATAGAACAAATGCTCAGGGATGGCTGAGGAAGAGTGTCCCATTCCATCCCCAAGAGCTCCTAAAAGGGTAGCCAAATTTCAGATCATTCATCTTCTCAGTAAACACCATTCTTTTAAAGTTAAACAAATAAACAAACAAAAATAATACTAACAGGACCAATTGAACAGTCTGTATCAGTCAGCCAAAGGGGTGCTGACACAGAATACCAGAACTCTCTTGGTCTTTATAAAGGGTATTTATTTAGGGTAAAAGCTTACACTTACCAGGCCATAAATCATAAGTTTTTTCTTCACCAAAGTCTGTTGCCATGTGTTGGAGTATGACAGCTGCTGACATTAGTCAGGGTTCAGGCTTTGGGTTCCTCTCTTCCTTGGCTTGCCTCTCTCTGGGGTCAGGTTTGCTTTGTACCACAAGGCCAGCTGTAGACTATCAGGCAAATAACTTGCTTCTCTTCCCAGGGCCTTCTTTCTTTCCTCATGACCAAGCTCCTCTGTAAGTTACTTCCCAGGGCTCCAGCTCAAGACACTACAAGACTCCAACACAGAATTGCTCCAACACTATCCTTTGCCATGTCTTTTATCTTTGAGACCCCACCCACCAAGAAGTGGGACTCAATGCCCTAATGATGTAGCCCAGTCAATGCCCTTGTCATAACTTAATCATTCCCAGATTAACAGACCAGTTTACAAACATAATCCAATATCTAACTTTGGAATTTGTAACTCTATCAAACTGCCAAATTGCTACACAGTCTATTATAATCTCAGAGATTCCAGTAATAAAGGATGTTTATAATAACAAATATTTTTGAAAATTTACTTGTATTAACAGCTTTACAAGGGTTATCTGATTTGATCCTGATAATAACTCTATCATTCCCTTTAAAAGAAACTTAAAGAGACCATGTTTGGCCAAAATTTACTTTATAAATGAAAAAGGTAAGATTTAAACTCAGGAGTGTCTGAAACAGACACTTTTCTCATAAACATTATAGTATACTAAACCTGGTAACCCATTTCTCTATGATGTATACACAGGACATGATAAATAAAATCTCCTTCACCAAAAAAAAATCCTGTGAAACAAGGCTGTCAATGTGAATGACTACTTAATATAACAATAAAAATGAGTTTAATACAAATAATGCCTGGGATGAATGGTAGTCCTTTCTATGGAGATAGAGAGAGATTAAGACCAGCTGTGGGAGAAGAAGAGAAACTATAGAAAGAGAAGATAGAAAATAAAAAATTCAAATCATTTCTATTGCCCAGAATATTTTATTTTTGCTTTATAATTGCAAAGTTTGAGCTTACATTGTATCATATATAAAGTATTAGTAGGTTCTTTTTCTCATAGATTCTGTTATAAAAGATACTTCCTAGGAAATGCCTTAATCATGTGAATTTATTAATAGGCTGACTGTAAATATAATTGATAACACTATTGCTTGAAATGAATGCAAAGGTCTCTTGCTTCAGAAACATCTGGATAATTGGTTTAAAATGTAGCAACATCAAACCTTGCATTGTCCTAATTAATTAGAATCCATAAAACTGTTTCCTTGAAACCTGTATGTTAAAAAGATTAAGCGGGGGTCTGAAGATGGCACCAATGGTGTAGGTTTGCACTCACCGGCTCTCAGGTAGGGGGTGGCCGAACGGGAGCAGGAGCGGAGGAGCGCGGTCTTTGCGGGGAGCGTGGGGCACAGGAATATTGGCTCCATCGGTGTGGAGGCGGCTGGAGTGTGAGTTGAGTCGTGCAGCATAAAATCCTGGGTTCTCTTTGTCCCGGCGGGTAACACAGGGGTGGGAGTGCACTCCTGGGAGAGGGGGAAGGGAGACCAGCAGCCTCACCACCGGACCTGTGAGGGGGGTTGTGGGCACCGAGAGTGGAGGGGTCCGACAGGGGTGGAGAGGGTTTCCG